>PVJH01049900.1:0-10076 GCA_004026705.1 Nesogale talazaci | reverse complement strand
CCCTGTCTCAGGAACTCAGACCTTCACGTTCTTTCTCACTCTTCATACCGAGGAGCCCTGCTGGTACTCCAGTCACTGGAAGAGACCTTCCTTCAGCCCTAACACCCTCCCTCTGGGCCCCACACCACAACATGAATCGGAGCCTGCCGTGGGCACCAAGGACCTAGAATGTGTCCCGGACCTAGAGCAAATGTGTATACAAAGTGTGTAAAGGTATATTTGAAAAATGGAACTTTGTTTTCAAAGCTACATATGTCTTTCTTTTTTACAAAACAGCCTTTACAACGTGCTCTTCATTTCACTTAGTACATTTGTCAAATCTGCAATTCCATGCTTGGAAACATTTTTCACACTCATCAGTTTGGATGGCTGAAAGTACCTCCCTTGTGTTTTTCTTCTATGTCGCCAAATCGCTCGCCTTTCATGTCCCTTTTTCATTCACAGAAGCAAAAAGAAGTCTCATAGACCAAGGTCAGGTGAGTAAGGTGCATGGGGCAAGACAGGCATGCTGGCTTTCTGGTTTGGGTTTGGGTTTGTTGTAGCCAGAAACTAGTGCACGAGATGGCCGTGTGAGTAGGTGTATTGTTGTGGTGGTTAAAAAAAAAAAGCACTCCGTGTGCCACCAATCATGCTTTTTTTGTCACACACTGTTACACTATCTTTTCAGAACCTCAGAATAGAAAGTTTTATTAACAATCTGAGCTGGTGAAATGAACTCCAAATGCACTATCCCCCTCACATGAAAAAAACACACACACAAATGAATATCATTGTCTTGATCTTTGATTTCACTTGAGTTTTTGGGAGAGGGAGAGGTGACAATCATGTTTTTCACTGGCTTGATTGATATTTGGCTTGGAGGTTGTAAGAATAGTACCATGCCTCATCAATGGTAATGACATTCAGGTGTGGGGGAGGAAGTCTGGGTTACTTCAGGGCTGTTCTTTCAAAGCACAGCATGTTTCCATTCAACTCTCTTTTTCCTGGTCAGTCAGAACCCAAGGCACAAAATTGCCCCTTCTCATTCTCAACTCTCACCTTAAAATTCACTACACTGAGCTCCAAGATAGTCCAGATAACTTCCCCCATCTCTTCAGTGGTCTGTCAATGGTCCTTGAGCTCATGTGCACAGAATTTGTCAGCAATTTCATCCATTGGGGAAGTTGACAGACCTCCAGAACGAGGTTTGTCATCAATTGACATTTCACCTTTTTGGAAACAAGAAAAATATTCGTACACTTGAGTTTTACCCATAGCACTGTGCTCGTAAGCCGTGTTCAACATCAGAACAATTTCTGCGGCAGTTTCCCTGAGCAAGAAAAAAATGTCACAGCTGCACGCTGTTCTCTTAAATCAGCCATCACACACACACACACACACACACACACACACACGAGGTTGGGGCGAAACTGCTTTTACCCAAAAAAATCACTGTGACCAGAGAGAACCTTCCCAGGCAACGCCACTGAGTGCACTAACTCAACAAGTTGCTCAATGTTCACCTAGAGGGGAAAATGTGTACTACGAAAGCTTTGCCCAGCGGAACTTTCCCACCCACCTACCCTTTTTTTTAGGGGGGAGGTTGGGGTGTGGGGGGTCGGTACCCCTCATATAATTAACCAGAGAAGTTAAAGATTTTCTGAGAAGTGGCAGATCAAAGATTCAAGCCTATATTCCTTCTTCTCTGCCATGGTGCTTTCCTCTGAAATGCCTCTGTTATTGCCCACATACCCTTGCTCTCCACCAAGCAGACCAGCTCCAGAGTATCAATGTCTTGGCAGTTTGCACTCTTCCCAAGAGCTCACTGTCACCTTGGACACCGGAGCAGGGTTCCCAGGAGCCCAGCCAGCTCCACCATCACCACTGAGTGGACACTCAGCAAATCTGAACTATGACTCATGGCTGTCTTAAGGCGTTAAATGGCATTGAGACTGCTGCAAGAGTACATAGCCTCTTTTACGAGAGATCCTGCAGCCAGACGGAGGACTCACACTCAGAGCCCAGGGCCCACGCCTCCCATGAGAGGTCAGCTACCCTCTCTCCTGTCGATTTCCATGGCTGCCTCTTCGTGTGTGTGTGTGTGTGTGTGTGTCCTCTGAAAATCCAGAAAATGAACTTCTTGCCCCACCAGCGGGTCACTCCTTCTGTGGGAGCCAGTGCTCAGTGTCTGAGTGCCAGGCTGCCCCACAACCCCCATGATCAATGCAGTTATTCGATCATTCATTCCACCCATGTCTATGAAGCACCTGCTGCCTGCCTGCCATTGTGCTCACACCGAGGGTACAGTATGACCAAGCAGGCATGGGCCCCGTTCTCAAGAAGCTCACTCTTGGAGTCAAGGCTCCCATCACAAAGGAAACAAACGAATGGAGAAGACTTGTTTCTTAGATGGCGTCAATTCCAAAGAGTCTTAGTCTCTACGCTCTGCAGAAGCTTTAACACCGTGGGTGACTTTGCTGGCACTTGAAATACAGCAGCTGCCAGCATTCTAGTAGCAAAGCAAATACAACACAAGCAACACGGTACAAACTGAGAGAAGAGGTGGGGAGACAGGCAGCTCCTTCAGGACTAGGATGGCAGTCTAGGAAGAAAGGCCTGGAAATCTACTTCCGGTAATTAGGGGACGAAAATGACTTGTTCCACAATGGCACACCGTCTGATAAAGTGATGGCACCTAGGTTGGAAAGTGCTCGAAATACAGAGTAGCCACAGCAGTGGTCTGGGACATGGGGATGCCTGTGAAGACAGCTCAGGACTGGACCTTGATGCATTCCCTGGTATCCGGATCACAACGGTCGCCGAGAATCTGGGTCCTACCGTGTTGGGATGGCCTGGTCCGCACTTAAGGTCTGACTTCCCTACCATAAGGCACACCCACCTCCAAAACGCTGCGATGGACCACGGGCCACGCCTCTCCAGATCAGCAGCCGCGCGTGCGGCCTTCAACCCAACACTCTTGGGCGCCTACCAGCCCCGCTCCCCCGCCTGGATCATCTTCACCCAGGGCGTGCGGGGGAGGGAACCGGCATCGAGATCCAGGTCAGATCCAAAAAAGGAAAGACCTTGAATTGCACCGCTTTTAAAAGCACTTAAAAGGAATTGAATTAGAGCTGAGAAGGTGAAGAAGAAGGGGGGGTGGGAAAATGGCCCCGGCTTCCAACTCCCGCTGACACCAAGTTAGAAAAATAGCTGAAGGGAGAGGATGTAACACGTCAATCAAGAAATGATCGTTTTCGTTTTAAAAATGAGAAGGCTTTTGTTTTAAGAGGAGCAGGCTGGTGATTTGGAGGCGCGGAGGCAGCGTCAGCGTGGGGCGCGTTCACGTTCCCAGACAGAAGGGCTGAGAGAGACAGAGAGAGAGAGAGAGATGAGGGTTATATAATGAGAGCCACCTCGCCGGCGGTTCCCTTTCCCAAAGAGGAGAGGGGCCTCAGCCGTCGGGCTGATTGATAGAAACCCGGGTTGTACGTGCCGAGACAGGGATGTACAGTTCCTCCTTTGTTGGTAATCAAAGTCGGCTGAGCGGGACTCGTCTCTTCTTTCTGATTCCTATGTACCAATTTGAGGAGCTCAGATGAAATGTGTTGCATTACACTGGCGCCAATAAGTCACACTCTCTCTGTTGTGACACACCGAATATGACTAATTGTCAATCACAAACCACCAGTCTTGTCAAGGCGCTCCCTCCCCGACGGGCTGGTTCAGACCTGAAGTGATTTTTAATCAAGTGTTAATAATACAGCATCTGTCAGTGGACGCTGGGTATCAGGCAATCAGAGAAAGTGAACACACATGACACGGCAAATTTTAATGTTTTCATTTTTCCGTTCTTCCCAATTATCGGTGGGATTTCTGTCAGCCTGAAAAGTGCACTGACGTTCTTGCCAGTGAACTTCACTGCAAGCAAGGGGAGCAGGTGGCTGTCAAGGCTCTAATGTCAAGGGTGCCCCGCCCTGCCCCGCACTCCCCTGCACTGCCCTGCTAAGAGGGCCTCCTCACCCTCTGAGGAAGCAGGGGACCCGCACCAGCCCAAGGGGATCAAGACATTGGGTCTGGATGGGGAGTGGCCACCTGCACAGTCACCTGAGTATAGGTAGAAGTGGTAGTTGGCCCCATCACAGGGTAAAAGTCTAAAAGAAAGCTGAACGGGCGCCAACAGTGCCTGGATCCTGACAGAAGCCCCTTTCAGAACCTGCTCCACAAGTCATCAGGCCAGTGCCTGGGCATGTATTAGATCATGGTGCTTCCAACATGAACAAGAACTAAGCCAGCTCCCACCCACGTTCCCCTTGTTCCTGATTTCCACGTTTCCTGTTACACACGCTGACAACTCTGGGTCCACGGAATATGGAAGAAAGCACAAGACAAATGGGTAGGTGCGGGGGGCGGGGGACATTGTACACGGGACCGAGATGGGGGAATCACACCATTCCCTTAGCCTGCAAACAGCCCTGCCAGGTCACCCTGAGCTGCATAGCCCATGCTAGAGGATTTCCTGTTCTTTGGATTCAACGGACTCATGTCTCCGTTCCTCTCATGCCCCGAACTAGAGGAGACACCAGTGAACCCCCAGTCCATTTCTGACCTCCCCCACCCTCATCCCCAAACTGCTAACACTGAGCCATCCAGGGTCTTCTTGGGTGCTCCCAGGGATGGGACAGCCAGGACTGCTCCAGGTCACGCATCCTCCTGTGACTCTGCTCTGGTTGCTAGGATCTTCTCCACTCTGAGCCATTGGGTATCTGGAGACATGTATAGGCACGGCACTTGCTCCCTGGAGGTCCTGTGATGGATTTGGGCCATCGTCTCTGAGTGGGTGTGTGGTGGGGGTCGGGGGTGGGGAATTAGCTAAGCTGGACTGTTGGACATGTCCATTCAGCGGGGCTCTATCTTGCCCACCCTGCAGGTTTCTTTGCAGCATTTTGCCAATGTGAACTGCTGGGTCCTGGTTGAAGATTCCTCCTCCCCTGGTCTCTGCGATGGCACACTCTAGCCTCTATGTCCCAGTCCCCATTTCTACCCATTATTCAGTTCCAGGATTCCTCAAGGTCTTTCGGTGTCTCCTTCACACCATAAACATTCTGGGCAGTTCCAGCCACATCCATGACTTTTCTCTCTTTCTAGCAATCAGAGAAGCTAACTTTTATGGAGAAGAATTTGGCAGTGGGCGTGCAGGGAGGCCTATTAACAACCTGTGACAGGCAGATGACACGACCTTGCTTGCTGAAAATGAGGAGGACTTGAAGCACTTGGTGATGAATCCTTAGGACTCAATGAAGAGGACCCAAATCCCACACAATGAGACCAATAGGCCACAGCATGATAAATGGGTAAAAAGATTGAAGTTGTCAAGGATCTTGCCTTGCTTGGATCTACAAGCAATACCCAAGAAAGCAGGAGGCAGGAGATCAAAAGTTACATTGCATGAGATCAATCTGCTGCACAACACCTTGAAAAGCAAGGATGTTAGGTGGAGCACCAAGGTGCGCCTGACCCAAGCCATGGCCTCGTGTGTGTGTGTGTGTGTGTGTGTGTGAAAGTTAGACATTGAACAAGGAAGACCAAAGAAGAATGGATACATTTGTATTGTGACGAAGAAGGTTATGGCAGTCACCTGGTGTCAACTTGAGGATTAAGAGTACAGGGGTAGAATCTGGTCTGTCAATCTGGAGATAGTCAATGAGACCTCTATGTGGACATGGCCTTCTCCTCTGAGAATTCTGGGAAATCTGGTACTTCTTTCTTGGAAGCAGGAGACACTTGTCTCCCCTGGAGACACTTGAATGACAAGGCTGGCTCCCTGTGAGACATCCCTGAGAAGAAGCCACATGAACCTACCCTGATGCAGCAAGAAATCTGGACCTAAAGAAGCCACGTGGAGACCCCTGCCAGGGTTGAGATGCTTGTAATACCACTGGATCCAAAGACTTCCTACCCACTGGCTTGTGGTGGTTCCGCATTTTGGCATCATTGCATATGTTTTGTGAATTTGAAGAGGACTTAAAGATAAATATCAGACATACGGGCTAATATCAGACTTATGACTTTGGACTGGACTGGGTTGGGGTGCTTTCCTCGATGTTCCATTTCTCTTGTATAGAAACCTCTCCCTTCCACATATGCACGTTTATGAATTTGCTTCTCTAGTCTACCTGGACTAACACAAAGGTCGAAAGTTCCACAGGCTGCTCCAAAGGACAAGCAGACCTGTCTTGGAAGAAGTACAGCCAAAGTGTTCCTTAGAGGCAAGGATGGCAGGACTTCGTCTCACATACTTTGGACAGAGTGCCAGGAGAGACCAGTCCTTGGAGAAAGACATCAGGCTTGGTAAAGTGGAGGGAGAGAGAAAGGGAAGAAGACCCTCCCTCCACAGGACGGAGTGACATCTGGCTGCAGTGGTGGACTCAATACAGGAACAGCTGCACTGATGGCACAGGACCAGGGGCCTCCCACTCTGTTGGGCCCGAGGTTGCTATGGATGCCAGTTGACTCATCCAGCAGCACCTAAGGACAGCACCAACCACTATGAGTTGAGGACCCAGCTCAGATTTCTGACCTGAGCTACACCCAGGGACCCAACTCTCCTATGACCTGCACATCTCTATCTAGACATCCCACAGGCACCGGAAATTTCCATAGGTCCCAAAGACAATTTTCACCCACACCCCCCCCCCCATAACTAGATCGCTTTTTTGAGGTGTTCCCCTACTGGTGAAGGGCATCATTATTCTCAGCCAACTCCCTCATCAGAAGTTAAGGAACCAGCCTGGAGTCTTCCCAGTCCTCTTCCATATCAGAGCGGCCCCTTGCTCTTCCCCCTGTCACCTTCATACCTTCCCTGCTCATCATCCTCCCCGCCCTACCTCGGCACGGGACTCCGGTGCTTTCTCCTGGGCAGCCAATCCCTTGATGTCATCTGCTCAAAACAAACTCGGGGTAAGGGCGGGGGAGAGGACGTCAGTGCTTAAAGGGCACTGACTTTCTGTTGAAGGTAATTAAAAAATTGGAAGTGGGGGCTGAGCCCCGGTGGCGTCGTGGTTGTGCGTGGGACTGCGGCCCACTGGGATGGAGGTTCAATTCCAGCAGTGGCTCCACAGGAGCAAAGGCTGGGCCTCCTACTCCTACCACCAGAGGGCAGTGATGCCCCCCCAAAAAAAATTGGAAGTGGAGTGGCAAAGGTTGCACAATGTGATGAATGCAACTGATGTCACTGCAGTGCAGGCTTAGAAGTGGTCCAAGTGGCACATGTCTTGTGGTCTATATCTTTTACTCCAATCAGAAAAAAAAATGGGAACTGAGAAACAAAATAGTTCCTCACTCTTCCAGAGCTCCCTTGTTCCTCTTGGAGCCTCAGTCTCAGCCTAGAGCACAGGCAGGATAAGGAGCACTTCCTAGGGGCGGAGACAGGATAGGAGAGAGCAGGTGCACAGCTTCTCTGGACATGTCCTTCCACCCTCGCTTCACCACCACCCAAAGAGAAGGATTTTTCATCTTAAATATCTATGCTGCTTCCATACTTATTGCTTTGCTTGGTGGTTAAATAATTGTATCAACAAAAAACGTCGTTCCAACGGGTCTTCATTATCCCATCCAGGGACATGCATCACACTTCTATACTGTGCAACTGTCACCCAAAACATTTTCTCATTGATCCAAATGGAGCCCCATTACCCCTCAAACCATAACTCCCCATCCCATGGTAACCACCAGCAAACTTTTGTCTCCGTGCCTTTCCAACTGTGGCTATTTCCTATAAGTGGATGTGGCTGGTATTTGTCCTTTAAAGTCTGATTTTTTTTCCCACTAGTGGCACTCTCATTTAAGCACTGGACTACTAACTGTAAGGTCAGTGATTCAAATATACCAAGTGGTCCACACGAGAAAGGCGAGGCTGGCTGATCCTGTACTGAGTGTAGTCTCGGACACTCTAGAGAGGGCCACTGTGAATTTGAATCCACTCCATGACAATGGGGGCTTCTTGTTTATTTGTTGTTGCTCACTGACCATGTTAAGGTCCATGCATATCATAGCATGTGTTAGGACTGTATTTCTGTTTATGAGTGACAATATTCCATTGGAGGCACACACCGCCTTTTCCATAAATAAATTCATTCCTTTGTTGATGGAAATTCGGGTTATGGGGTTGGGTATTTAGAGTTAGTGATGGACTGTCCTGATTTGGGGCAATGTTGAAATGGCGTGGTTGCATTTTGCATATGGGAATACTTGGGGGAACCTAAAAGAGGACACTACTGGATCAAATAGTGCCCCCCCCCCAAAATACTCATGTTTGCCTAGAACAGTAAATGCAAGCTTATTTGGAGGTAGGCTCTTTGTAGGTAATGCGGCTGAGATAAAATGGTAATGGACAAAGAAGGCTCTAAATCAAAAGATATGCATTCTTATAAGAAAAGACACCCTTGGACACAAACCCACAGAAGGAAGGTAGCTATGTGCAGAGGAAGACAGAGACTGGAACTGAGCTGCCAAGGAATGTCAAGGGTTAACAGAGACCATCAGAAACTAAAAGAGGCCAAAAGCATTCTCCCCTAGAATCTTCAGAAGGAGCATGGCCCTGCCAACACCTGGATCTTGAACGTGGTCTCCAGAAGTGAATGAGAAGTCTCTGTTGCTTTAAGTTTATGGTAGTTCATTATGGCAGCCTGGGAAAACAAATAGAATTCCTAATGCTTTAAAGATGCTTTAGGTAATGGCAACATGGGCTGGTGAAAAAGATCCCTCCCCAAAGGGACTGTTTAGCAGAGGTCATCACTGCCCATTCAACTGGAGGGTATCCTCCACCACCTTGCATTAGAACCCTAGAACCACAGATGATGTCACTTTTCACTCACCTTGCTCAGACATAGGTCAATCAGTGTGGATCACAAGGGTGAATGAAGGATCTAGAGAGGAGAGCCGAAAGTCTTTTATTAAATTGGCATTCCATGATGCTCACTTTCCTGACATGATTGCTGAAGATAAATATGAGCATAAGCAAGATTGGTGAAGAAAGCCGATGGTGCCCGGCTATCAAAAGATAATAGTGTCTGGGGTCTTAAAGGTTTGAAGGTAAACAAGCAGTCACCTAGCTCAGAAACAATAAAGCCCACATGGAAGAAACACACCAGCCTGTGTGACCACGAGGTGTCGAAGGGATCAGGTATCAGGCATCAAAGAACTAAAAATTATACCATTGTAAATGAGGGGGAGTGCAGACTTCTGGATTCGGGGAACTCAACATCCCATCTTTAGGTAACTCAACATCCCCTCAAAGAAGGGTTGTGGGGAGGATATAAGCCAGTCAGGGTGCAGTGTAACAACGATGAAACATATAACTTTCCTCTAGTTCTTCAATGCTTCCTCCCCACCCCCACCCTCACTATCATGATCCCAATTCTACCTTACAAGTCATGCTAGACCAGAGGATGTACATTGATACAGATGAGAACTGGAAACATAGGCAATCCAGGATAGATAACCCCTTCAGAACCAGTGATGAGAGTGGTGATACTGAGAGCGTGGAGGGAAGGTAGGGTAAAAAGGGGGAACTGATTATAAGGTTCTACAAATAACCTTCTCCCTGGGGCATGGTCAACAGAAAAGTGGGTGAAGGGAGATGTTGGGCAGTGTAAGACATGACAAAATGATAATAATTTATAAATGATAAAGGACTTGTGAGGGAGGGCAGTGTAGGGAGGGAGAGGAAAAAATGAGGAACTGATACCAAGGATGTAAGTAGAAAGCAAATATTTTGAGAATGATGAGGGCAGCACATGTACAATTGTGCTTGGCATATGATGGATGGATGGATGGATGGTGATAAGAGTTATATGACTCCTCAATAAAATGATTTTTTAAAACCCTCAATAAAATAATTGATTTAAAAGAAAAAAAAGAGAAAGAAAGAACGTCTTCCTTGTTCATCTGCATGGCCCCTCCCAGTTGGGCTGGCTAAGTCCTCCCTGGAAGATCTGCCTCTCAATCCTGGTCCTGGTCTGAATCGAGCAGAAGAAGGAACAGAGAAACCCTTGCTGTATGGACCACTGCCTGCTGGCATAGCTTTTGTGTCATGTCAC
>PVJH01049899.1:0-10093 GCA_004026705.1 Nesogale talazaci | reverse complement strand
GTCTGGGATCTTAAAGGCTTGAGTAAACAAGCGGCCATCCAGCTCAGAAGCAACAAAGCCCACATGGAAGAAGCACACCAGCCTGCGTAACCACAAGGTGTTGAAGGGGTCCAGTGTCAGGCATCAAAGAACTAAAATTATATCATTATAAATCGGGGGAAGTACAGATTGGTGACCCAAAGCCCATCAATAGGTGAAGCAACATTCTCTTACAGAAGGGTTGCAGTCAAGAGACTGCTAACAAATTTAAGGCTGTCTGGATTAAAAGAAACTAGGAGAAAATACATAGGAGGAGCTAGAGCAGCACTGTAGAATATTATTTTCCAACTCAAGCCTAGATTTAGTGTTTTCTTCTAATTACTAAAGTATACATGTGTGTGTGTGTGTGTGTATCGATATATACCGGAATGAGACCATACTTTATTGACACACCGACTTATATAATCTTGGATATGCAGCCCATAGTAGGTAAGCACATATGTAACATGAAGGGCTTATGAAAGAGGCACACACGTAATAGGAGGGGTAGGAGCTAGGAGTGTATACACAATAGGAAGTGTAGTACTTGACAGGTTCATATGACCACAAGGCACATACCTAGGAAGATGGCAGCCTAACCCTCACCACCTCTGAGCTGCCTTGACCTTAGACAGTACAGAACTCTTCAGGGGACCAATGCAGTATCCTTATCAGAAGGAAGTAGGCTGTACAGGGTGGGACACACCATAGGGCCTGATTGCTTTTGAAGACAGAAAACCTTTGAGCAGCTGACCTTCAGGCTTAGAGTCATCAAGCAAACAATTAACACCTTAAACTAATTATTATATTTTAAGAGGAACGTTGAAACATGTAAACAGTAACCCAGAAATATATGATGAAAAAATGATATTTCACCAAAGAATATTTGAAGAAATTGAGAGTGATTTTCTGAAGAAAAGATCACTAGAGGGGGGGCTGAGCCCCAGTGGCATAGTGGTTGTACACGGGACTGCGGCCCACTGGGACGGAGGTTCAATTCCAGCAGTGGGGCTGGGCCTCCTACTCCCACCACCGGAGAGCAGTGATGCCCCCCCCCAAAAAAAAGATCACTAAGGGAAAATATATAAATGTACAGATAACTGAATATATAAATATTTAAAAATATTCAAATATATAAATAACTGAATATCTGCTCTGTACTTTCTTAAGTACCAGCTCATAGCTGGATGGAGATTAAACTCTAACTCAGTGTGACCCATGTACAACATTATTGCCTGCTCCTGGACCATGCTCAGAAGCATGGCTAAGTGTAAGCCCTTTGTTGCAGCAACTGTCACTGTACAAGTAACTTCATCTCACTGAGGTCTTTCTTCTTTTTTATTGATCCTCTGCTTTTTCACGGTGTCCCTTTCCACGGAGTGGCCTAAAGCATGTGTGAAAAACTCTCATCATCCTTGCTTCTAAAGAGCATTCTGGCTGTAGTTCAACCCAGACAGACTTGTCATTTTTCTTGTATTCAGTATTGTGGTATTTAATATTCCTTGCTGGCACCATAATTCAAAGGCATAGATTTTTCTATGATATTCCTTCTTCACCGGCCAGCTTTCACATGAATATGTGAAAATATGAAGCAACGGAATATATCATGACTTGGATCAGATGGACTTCAGTCCTCACTGTGACAGTTTAAAAAAAAACTTCAAGGAGGTTTTTTTTACCCTCTTTTTAAAAAAAAAAATCATTTTATTGGGGGCTCACTCATACAGTTCTAATCACATTCCATATATCCATTCACAAATGTGTCAACCACATTTGTACATACGTTGCCATCACCATTTTCAAAACACTGTCTTTCTACTTAGGCCCTCGATATCAGCCCCTCATTTTCTCCCTCCCTCTCCCACCCGCCTTCCCTCATGAACCCTTGATAATTTATCATTTTTTTCCAAGTCTTACAATGACCATTGTCTCCCCTCACCCACTTTTCTGTTGTTCATCCCCCCTGGGAAGGGGTTGTAATAGATCATTGTATTCAGTTCCCCTTGATCCCCCCACCTTCCCCTTCCCCTCCTGTTATGGCTGCTCTCACTATTAGTCCTGTGGTGTTTATCTATGCTGAATTCCCTAAGTTTCCAGCTCCTATCTCTACCAGTGAACATATTCTGGTGTAGCCAGATTTGTAAAGTAGAATTAGAGCCATGGTAATAGGTGGGAGGAAGCATTAAAAAACTAGAGGAAAGTTGTATGCTTCATCAGTGCAATACTGGACCCCAACGGCCTTGTCTCTTCCTTCTGACGCTTCTGTAAGGAGATGTCCAATTGTCTACAGATGGACTTTGGGACTCCCATCTGTACTCCCCCTCATTCAGATTGATATGATGTTTTTGTTCTGGGTCTTTAACGCCTGACACCTAATCTCACTGACATCTCGTGATCACACAGGCTGGTGTGCTTCTTCCATGTGGGCTTTGCTAATTCCCAACTAGATGGCTGCTTGTTTATCTTCAAACCTTTAAGACCTCAGATACTTTATTTGGGTGCCATCAGCTTTCTTCACCACATTTGTTTATGCACCCGTTTTGTCTTCAGCAATCTTATCAAGACTCAAGCACTTCCTCAGTGCAAGAACATTTTGTTCTATTAAGTTGACTTTCCATGGTGTTCACCTTCCTGACACGATCACTGAAGACACCCCCATCCTCCCACTCCAGTTGGCTACCATATGTACCTGTAGACTTAGTCTGACCCCTGTCATACTACCTGGGCCTCTCCGCAGACATTTCTGTATACAGTAGCTTTTTCCCGATACCCTTTTACATTTTTTTAAATTAAGCTTACCTCAGCGGACTCATGTTGTACCTGTCCTTTGGCAGCTTGCTAACTTCTCTTAGCACAATTTCCTCCAGCTCTTCCCATTCAGTGATGGGCTTCATGCGTTCATCACTACTTTTCAGTGATACATAGCACTCCATTGTATGTATGTACCACAGCTTTTTAATCCACTCATCAGTTGATGGAAATTTGGGCTGTTTCCAACTCCTTGCAATTGTGAACTGTGCTGTGATGAACAGTGGAGCACAGATGTCTAGTCATGATTTGTTGCTTGCCTCTTCTAGGTATACACCCAGTAGGGGGATTGCGGGTCCTATGGTAGCTCAATATCCATCTGTTTTAGATATCGCCAAATCGACTTCCAAAGTGACTGCACCTACCTATAGGTCCACCAGCAGTGGATGAGAGCCCTATCTTCCCACAGCCTCTTCAACACTTATTGCGTTCTGATTTTTTAAACTGGGCTATCCTTGACGGTGTTAGGTGGTATCTCATGGTTGTTTTGATTTGCATTTCTCTAATGGCTAATAATCAGGACATTTTCTCATATGCTTATTGGCCATTTGGATTTCTGCTTCTGTGAAACTTCTGTTCAGGTCCTTTACCCACCTCCTCAGTGAGCAGTTAGGTTTGCTCTTTATGGAAGCTATCAGGGTATTGTAGATTTTAGTAATAAGGCCTATATCTGATTTGTCACTGCCAAAGATGTTTTCCCAGTTGGTGGACTCTCTTATTACTCTCTTGGTGAATTCTTTCCATGTACACATGAGTTAGTCCGGGTAGAGGAACAAATTTCATAGACGTGCATAGGGATATAAGGGTATGGTTTAAATATTAGAGAAATGGGACATTAAGAAAGCATCCCAATCCCATCAAGTTCAAAGTCATAAGTCCAATATTAGCCCATAAGCCTGAAATCAGTCTATAAAGTCTCCTTCCGACTCAGGAAGTCACAGGTCAGTGGGTGGAGAATCCCGGTGCTGGCAGGGGTCTCCCCATGGCTCCTCAGTTCCAGGGCTCAGGTTCTATCAACAGCAGAAGCAACTCGTCACTCGCAGAGGTCTCCATGTAGCCGCCCCAGCTTCAGAGGTCTGGCTCCATCAGGGCAAAGCCGTGTGGTCTCTCCACCAACACCTCCAGCTTCTCGACGCTGCCATCTTGTCTTATCTGTGATTCATTGTCTCTGAGACTAACTCCCAACCACTGGGGGAAATAGCTTCTCATCTTCATGAGGGAAATATCGCGGTATTTCCCAGATGTCTCAGGAGAAAGCCATGCCCACAGAGGCCTCATTGGCTACTCAATGGCTATCTTCAGATTAACAGGCTAAGACTCCACACCTACATTTCAATCATAAAATTAACATAAGCACATGACTGCCACAGACACAGGTGTTTTATCTTCAGTATATCCCACTTGTCTATTTGTGGCTCCTCTGTGTTTGTGCCCTTCCCTAATTTCTGATAGCTTATGTAATCCCTGTGCCGAAGTTCTCAGGTTGGTCCCAATTCCCTCATTGATGGCACTAATAGTTTGGTGTTTTACTTTGAGGTCTGTGATCTACCTTGAATTTATTCTAGTGCATGGAGTGAGGTAAAGGTCTTGCTTCATTTTCCTACAGGTAAATATATATCCACTTTTTTCCAGCACCACTTGGTGAAAAGGGCATCTGCTTCCCATTTGATATTTTTTGACCCTTATCAAAGATCAGTTATCTGTATGCTGATGTTTTTATTTCTGGGTTTTCAATTCTTTTCCATCGGTCTGGGTATCATTATGCCAATACCCTGCTGTTTTGACCACTGTGGCTATATAGTATGTTCTAAAGTCAGGTAAAGCAAACCCGCCCACAGTGTCCTTCTTCTTGAGGAGATATTGGCTAATTCTGGGCTTCTTCCCTCTCCATATGATGTTGGTAATCATTTTTTTCCATTTCTTTGAAGAAGGATGAAGGTAATTGTATAGAAATTGCATTAAACTTATATAGTGCCTTGGGTAGAAATGTCATCTTTGAGTCTTCCAATTCACGAGCATGGGATAGTCTTCCATTTGTTGAATTCACTCTTGGTTTCTTATAATAGTGTTTTGTAATTTTTGTCATATAGATCTTTTGTTCTTTTAGTCAGGTATATATCCCTATATATTTCAACATTGATATTCTTTTTTTTTTTTAAGGCATCACTGCTCTCTGGTAGGAGTGGGAGGCCCAGCCTTGCTGCTGCTGGATTTGAACCGCCAAGCCAGTCGGCCGCAGTCCCGCACTCAACCACTACGCTACCGGGGCTTAGCCCTCGACATTAACTTTCTATTGAGCCTTCAATACCAACTTTTTTTTTCTCCCCTTCCCCTTCATAGCCCCCCCCCCAATAGATTGTACATTGTTATTATTTTCATCTCTCACACTGACCACTGTCTTCCGTAGCCGGTGGAGAGACCACACGGCTTAGCCCTGATGAAGACAGACCTCTGAAGCTGGAGTGGCATGCTCTTGATGGACCTGAGCCCTGGAAACGAGGAGCCATGGGGAGACCCCTGCCAGCGCTAGAATTCTGCACCCACTGACCTGTGACTTCCTGAGTTGGAAACAGACTTTATAGACTGACTTTGGGCATATGGGTTAATATTGGACTTACGACTTTGCACTGGACTGTATTGAGATGCCTTCTTAGGGTCACATTTCTTTTGTATATAAACCCTTTCCTTATACCTATATGCTTGTCTCTGAAATTTGTTCCTCTAGTCTATCCGGACTAACACATCTTCCTTCTCCCATGTTTTCTCTTGTTCTTCCCCCTGTAGAGGGGTGTATGGTTATGTATTTATCATTGCAATTGGCTTTTCCCCTTCTTCTCCCCCTCTCAGACCCTTCCCCTTCCAGCAACACCATTCCCACTTGTGGATTCTTTGTGTCGGGAGCTCCCATTTCTATCTATACTGATGTAGATGTTCCAGTCTAGTCTGAACTGGGAAGCAGCACTGGAATGATGGAAGTGGGGAGTGAGGGAGCCTGAAGGAACCAGAGGAATATAGTGTATTTCATTGATACTTTACTGTACCCTGGGGTCTTAAAGGTTTGAAGTTACATAAGCTACCATTCAGCAGTGAAGCAACAAATCCACATGGAAGAAGCTCACCACCAGTTTGATCATGGTACAGATAGGAATTGGAAGCACAAGGAATCTAGGACAAATGGACCCTTCTGGTGAGCGTGGCAATACTGGGAGTGGCTGGAAGGTGGGGTGCAAGTTATTAAGGAATCTCCCTCCAATCCCAATGTTGTATTCTTCTTTGTATAAACCAGCTTCCAGAAGTATTTTTCTCAGCATGCAGATTAAATTATCAGAAAGGATGCAACCTTGATGTGCACTTGGAGCCCTTTCTGGGGAGATTGTTCCACTATCTACCGATGGGTTTTGGATTTCTGTTCCAGCCCCTCTCGTTCTCAACAATCTGTTTTTGTTTGTTATATGTCTGCTGATGCCTATTACCTGGTCCAAATGACTCCTCTTCACCACATTTGTGTATACTGGGCATTCTGAGATGTTCACCCTCCCAACACAAGCACTGAGAACAGAGGCCCAAAGTCCATCCCCAACTTCAGTGTGTGTATTGCCATATAAATATATGTACATGGGCCGATATCTATTTTTGTGGATCAATGTATTTATATATGTTCACTACTATGTTTACACTGGACATCCTCTTACAGAGGGTTATGGAGAGGAGATGAGCCAGTCAGGGTGCAGTGAATCAATAATAAAACATACAATTTTCCTGGAGATGACTCACAGCTCAGTCCCTTGGAGACACTCTACTGACAAGACACAAAGTTGACTCCCTGTGAGACATCTCAAAGGAGAAGCCACATGGACTTACCCTGATGGAACCAGGTCTCTGAAGTCAGAAAAGCCACATAGAGACTCCTGCCAGTGCTGAGTTGATTGAGAAGCCAGAGAGGTCCCTGCCATATCATTGCATGTGTTTTGTGAGTCTGAAGAGGATTTATGGATTGGTATCAGACATTTGGGCTAATATCAGACTTATGGATTTGGACTGGACTGGGTTGGGATGCTTTCTTAATGTTCCATTCATCTTGTATATAAACCTCTTCCTTATATACATATGCGTGTTTATGAATTTGTTTCTCTAGTCTACCCAGACTAATCCATTTGTTTTGTGTGTATGTTTATGTGTGTGTGTGTGTGGGGGGGGTTGTTCAGTGTCACATGTCTTAGCCATGTCAACAGGCCCATATTGCTTTGGTTCTCAGTCTCAGCTCTGTGACCTTTTGGCCTCTCCCCTGTTCAGGTAAGTATTACAACGCTGCCTTATGTATGTACTGCATTGTACTGTATCCCCTAAAAATGGGCAATGTTGCTCCAAACCCTGTACCTGTGGTTAAAATTCCAATTTGGGAGTGGGGTTTTATTGGGCAATATTAATATTCATGGTTAAGAGGCATACATTGGTGCTATGTGGGTTTTAAATCAATCTTTTTTGACATGTGAAAAAGTAGGTTAGGGCTGAGCCCTGGTGGTGGTGTAGTGGTTGTGCGCAGGACTGCGGCTCACTGGGTTGGAGGTTCAAATCCAGCAGTGCTCTCCAGGAGTAGGGCTGGGTCTCCTACTCTCACCACCAGGGGGCAGTGAAGTCTCCCCCGCTCCCCCCCAAAAAAGAAAAAGTAGGTTAAGTAAGCACAAATGGTAAGATACTGCATATTGACCAAGGAACCTCAGAATAGAAGCTGAAAAGAGACAATAGGTTTTCTCTAGGATCTGACACATAGAGAAAGGCCTCCAGTGCTTGTGGCCTAGTGAGGACTTCTAGCTACCTCCACTGTGAGAAAATCTATTTCCAATAGGTCAACCCGTCTGTTTTCAGTCTCTCTGTTACTGTGGCACTAGATAATTAAGACAGGATTTGGTGAGAGGAGAGGGGTGCTGCTATCACAGATCCCTTAAATGTGAATCTGATTTTGCAATTGGGTAATGGATAGAATTTGGAAGAATTTTCAGCTATTCCATGGATTCAATTGTGTTCCTCTTAATGCATGTCGATTTGGTAGGACTATGATTCTCAGTGGTTTTGTAGTTATATAATGCTGTGGGGGGGTTTCAGTTATGTAATGATGTCAGCATTCCATGATGTGACGTGATGAGATTAACCAATCAGCTATAAGGGTGTTAGGATGGGACAAAAACACCCTTATTAGGTTCACATCCCTGATCCAATGTAAAAGAAGTTTCGGTGGGTTGTGACCTACATTAGAGAAAGCAGCAGCAAATAAAGGATGTTCTGCCACAAAAAAGGGAAAAGCCAGGAGTGGGGTATGCCCTCAAGACCTTGTGCTGAAAACCTTGTAGACTCAAAAGAGTGGTGCCCAGTTACTTTGAAATCTACAAGGGACACAGCATACACATGTTAATACAAGAAAAGGACCTTCCTCCAGAACTGACACAAAGAGAAAGTTTTCTTTAGGCAAAACCCTGACTTTGGACCTCTAGTCTTACTAAATTGCTTATGTGGAACTTCTCTATGGATCACGAGGCAGTTGTGGAGACAGAAGAAGGGAAGAGCACATGGTTTGAATCAGGACAGGGCTGTATCCTCTTACCACACTTGTTCAATCTGTATGCTGAGAATATCATCATAGAAACTGGAGTAGATGAATATGAATGTGAATGTTCCCTTTTTTAATCCCTTCCCCCTTTTTTTTTTGTGGGTTTCACTGCCTCTGGTGGTCGTGGGCGCTACCCAGTGCCGCTCCTGAGAGCCGCTGCTGAATGTTCCATTAGAATTAGAGGAAGACTTTTTTTTTTTTAACAACTTGTGATATAGAGATAACACAGCCTTGCTGGCTGAAAGCGAGGAGGACTTGAAACACTTGCTGATGAAGATCAAGAAGTGTAGCCTTCAGTGTGGATCACAACTCAATGTAACGAAGACTAAAATCCACATAGCTGAACCAATAGGTTAACATCATTTTAGCTGGAGAGAAAGGTTGACGTTGTCAAGGATTTTGTTTTGCTTGGATCCACTATCGATGCTCATAGAAGCAGCAGTCAAGGAATCAAAAGTTGCAGTGCACTGGGTAATACTGCACAAGATCTTTTTAGAGTACTGCAAAGCAGGAGTGTTACTCTGTGGACTAAGTGCCCTGAACCCAAACTAGAGAAGACTATGGAGCCAAGAAGCCTGGCTGAGACCAGGAGACAAACAGAAGACTGGTGCTGGGACTATAGGCCTGTGGAGCAGGGGCAGGGGGCTTCCTGGGTCAGGGAGGCAGATACCAAGGGACCACTTGCTGAGAGGCTGAAGACTAGAGTGATTTGGCTGCTGACTGAGAAGTTGCGGTGAAGCAATGACTGCATCTTTACTGTGCACTGACCCCGAATGGTGACAATCTATTCATTCCGCTAGTAAACCCCCTTGACTGTGAGGCTTGTGTGAGTTTTGTGTGGCCATTGCAATGACTTATCAAATTTAGCACTGAAGTTGGAGGCCGTGGGAGAGCGGTTGGCATCAGGATAAAGAAGGATGGCAGAGGAAGCTATGTCTGACCTCTGGCTCATGGCAGTAGGGAAGCCAAAGAGGGTCAGTGATGGTTCTCCCACCACACTGTTTTCACAGTCTCTGTCATGAGAATTGGGGCTTCCAAAAATTAATGAAAAAGTTCCGTTATCATTGAACTGTCAGCACCATCGACAGAATGTTGATAGAAAAGTGGATGCTAATCATTATTCTGCTGAGACTTTAAAAGGAAATGATGAACTTGTGATTGAAAAATAGAAGACGCGTGAGGCTTTTTATGCAAAAACAAATGACTTGCCTAAACTATGGTCAAAGGTTTGGTGGCAAGCAGTTTGTTAAGTGATAAACTTGCATATTTACCTGAAGATATTTCTAAGCAAGATCTTAAAGAGGTGTGGTGATTTCTCTTTGCTGCTGATAGAATTCAAGAGGAATGAGTTGGATTTAAACACAAAATGAAGGGAGAACCTAATGATTTGGAAAACTTTGTTGGGCAAACTAAGGACGCGGGTCCTAAAACTTCCACCAAGCACTTGGTGACTCAATCTTTTGTTCATGAGATCAGGCCTATGACGGATGGAGGTGTTTAACCACCAAAGCAAAAAGTCCTACCAGTTCAGATGGCAATGGAAAGAGAGTGCAAAATGAAAGAAAGCAGCTTCCTGGAGTTCCACCGGCAGGAAATGGACTGATGGAGAAACTTGGTTCGGTCCCCCAAGGGGATTCCTAGCAAAGAAAAGGAACATCTCTA
>PVJH01049898.1:0-10091 GCA_004026705.1 Nesogale talazaci | reverse complement strand
CCACAGAAACCGGAGTGGGCAAGCAGTTCCTACCACAAAACACCCAACCTGTAGGACAGCGTAGATGCATGGAAGGATGCAAGAAATGAGAGAGCTACAGAGCTGGAAGCAACCAGAGTCAGATGGGCTCCTTTTCTAGAAGTGGGCATGGCAGAGAACAGGTTGGGGGAGGGGCCAGCATCCCACACCCACAGGAATAAAGACAAGAAGGGAGGAAGAGGAAGAGTGCTGAACAATACTTGTGAGATTATGTAGAATTGGAGGGATTTGTTTCTTGTTCTAGTGTTATTAATGATACGGGCTCCTTATGTGCCCTTAATAGTTCAGTTTTTGTTTGTGGCAACAATAGGGCTTTTACCCAGTTATCCAGCATTTGGACAGAGTTATGTGTGGTAGTCTTTCTCCTTCCAGACATAGATATTATTCCTGGAAACGAGCCTGTCCCCATCCCTGCTATTTGATTACATGGCTGGAAGAGTTAGAGGCAGTGCAACTAGGTGTCCTATTTGTAAGATTAGGGATCAGTACTGCAGTGGCCTTTGGAACTGCAGGATACCAAATTATCTAGGCAGCTAATCTCGGATATGCAGGCCTCATCAAGCACTACACAAGATTTGCAAGATCAGGTAGATTCTTTAACAGAAGTAGTATTACAAAATAGAAGAGGTTTAGATTTACTTGCTGCAGAGCCGGAGGTATTTGTTTGGCTTTACAGGAAAGATGCTGTTTTTATGCCAACAAATCTGGAATCGTAAGAGACAAAATCAAGTGGCTGCAAGAAGACTCAGAGAAGAGAAGAAAGGAGTTGACCACCAATCCACTGTGGACCGGGCTCAATGGACTGTTGCCTTACCTCTTGCCACTTTGGGGCACCCTCATTAGTTTATTGCTTTTGCTTTCATTACATCCAGTATTATTCAACAACCTCATGGCATTTATTAAGTAACAGATTGAGACCATTCAAGCAAGGCCCCTGCAAGTTCATCATTGTCTCTTGGAGATGAGCGATCTTGAACAGAGTGGCACACATAACTATGATGTGATAAGACCCTCTGCCTCCGTGAGCTGAACTTGACAGCCAATGACGGGTAAGATCAGGAGCACTCTTTACCAACCTAAGACAGGCCATGGTGACATTAGAAGGCCATTGACCGATGACGGGTAAGGGCTGAGTGTGTGTCCTGACAACCTAAGACAGGCGGAGTTCCCGGGAGAATATTACTTGAAAAAATAAAAAAGGGGGACCTGTCAGGAGCCATCCAGCCCTGACATGCTTGACCTGGCTACAGGCTGGATATGCCTGAACTCTGTTGCAGTTTGTTGCCTGGGGTTTGTAGTTCATCGCCTTTGTAACTGTAAACAGCCCTGGCCTTTGAAGCCTGACTTGCAGCTGTGCTGCCATTCACTTGTTAATTTTGAAGATCACGATATGCTAATTGCCTAAGCTTGCTTGCCCTATAAAACTGGTTTACTTCTCCCAAATCAAAAAAAAAAAAAACAAGGAAAAAAAAGAACCCCACCCCACCCCAGAAAAGATGTAACTACTGACACAACATATGTATGTATGTATGTATGTATGTATGTATACATTATGATTGGAGGTGTATGAGTCCCCAATAAAATGATTTTTAAGAAAAAAAAAAGATTATGGTCAAGTTTGGAGAATCATTTTGATGCATACCTTCAAAGCTGTGCATGTGAAGATAGCTTAGTGATTGCTCCAGGACAAGACCTTGTATGTAAAGAACTAGCTTAGAAGTGGGAAGCAAACAGTAGAACTAATCAAATACTTCTGTAAGGTCAGAACTGAAAAAAGTGCTACTTTCTTGAAATCAGTACTGGGAAAGAACAGGTTACCATGGCAAAACATTGCTTCCAGTTAAATGCCAAAACAGGGGCAATAACCTGAAGAATGAATGGTCTTTTCTATTTGTGTGAGGAAGTTGAAAAACAACTAGTGGAAACATAAATGACATTATATTTGTGCGATAATGAGTCCATCTATGAATTACTATCCAAGAAAGATATCCAGGATCTTGTGAAGTAGTTTTCAGACACTAGCAACCCAACCAGTGGGACCAAAATACCACCCAAGGACTGGTACTATCAGCAGGGCATTGGACTATCAGAAGAATGATGAGCTTTATAAACAATGCCCTGAGGTTGTGTCTGGAACTTTCACACCTGAGAGGCCCAGAAATCAAGACTCTAAGTAACAACAGGTAAATATTTGAAATCAGAAGAAGAAACTGGCAAAATAATGACTCCTCGGCCAACAAAACAAAAAGCTAGAGAAACCGATATAAAAATAAGTCTTTGAAAGCGTGATGATAGCATGATCTTCAAGTCGGGGAAGACATTACCTGGAAGCCCCAAACTTTCTTTCTGACAATCCTCTTGGTCCTGTGCTACAGAGTGTGTCAATTAAAATATGATCACCATGCAATCACCATGTCATTCATTATCTGGGCATGTGCCCATGATGAGCATTAGGCTGAGCAAAGGGGATCTATTAGTAGTTAACAGTGACATAAAACCCCTTTTCTCTCTGAGCTTCTCTGACGGTAGACATTGGCAGATAATGGGATGAATATAAACAATAAAGTTGTACAGTATGTTAATAAAACCCATACCAAAATCACTTCTATAGGTCATGGTAAAAATGCTTCTGTAAATATCCAAGACTGCAACTCTTTATAGGCATAGAAAGCCTCATGCTAAACGATGTGGAAATAATAAAGAGAGTTAGACATTCAGGAAGTTGATATTTTAAGCTGAGAGGGCATTGAGAAGGTGATATTTGAGCTAAGACTTGAAGGAGGTAAGCATTATAACCCAGAGATTATCTGGAAGATATCCAAGCAGAGGAAGACATCAGTGCAAAAGCCCTAAGGGCTTGTGCTTAAGAAGTGTGACCCAGGATGCAGTGAAGAGAAGCAATTCAGGGTGCAGGGGACAGTGAAGGTGGAGAACTGAGTTGACCATAAAGTGTCCTGTGGGCTACTGTACTGCTTTCTGGCCAAATGAGAAAGGTTTAAGGGAGCAATACATCTGACATCACTAATTGCACTATATTCTAACTACACTAATTAACAGTGTCCTCAAATCGCTGTCTATTCTACTCTCCCAAGGAAGAAATCAAGGAGACAATTTCAATAATCCAGGCAAGAGATGATGTTGGTTTTGACCAGACTGACAGTAAATGAAGATATTGACAAATGACCAGATTTCAGACATATTTTAAAAATGAGACCAATTTATGAATTGAAGATGGGAATGAAAGAAAGAGAGGTAACCCCAAATATTCTTGATCTCCCTTGGAAATAGAGGTGCCATTCTTGGAGAGGTTCAGCTAGTAAGCATATTGTCAGAACAGGCATAATAGGGAGACGAGAAGTCTTGTAATTTCTGAAACTTTTGTCTTTCAAAAAGAAGAACTGAGTGAGTGGAGGGTAGGAGAACCAAAAAATCTTTCCCATAATTCGATCCAAGAAACTTCCAGTATCAGCTGCTGCAGAGACAAAGTCAGCTGACAACCTAGTTGATGATAATATCAGATATCTGAATATGAACTCAAAGTCTGATACTAACCAACTCTGCAAACTATGCAAGTTACTTCACCTTTCTGAACTTTATTTTGAGCATCTATGAAGTACAGATACTACCTACCTGATGGAGCCTTTATGAATATTCCATAATATAATTAATGCAAAATGCCTGGCACAAAATAATACACAATCATTAATTGCAGTGATAGTGACATTCATAGTATTGAACTTATTATGGTTCTCTATTTAGGAGTTAGTATTGCAAATGGTTAAACTCTGTGATATCAACCAAAAGATTGACAGTGAAATCCCACTTAGAGGTACAGCGGGAGAAAGTCCTGGAAGTCTGTTTCAGAAGAAAGAGTACGGGTATTCTAAGGAGCACAGTTCTACTCTAAAGCACACGCATCACCATGCTTTTTCATTCATTGGGTATTGTTCTGTTTTTGTGTTCTTAGAGGGCTTTTTACTTTGTTTTTTTACCCAGATTAAAAATGAGAAATATAGGGCTGAGCCCCAGTGACATAAGTGGTTGAGTGCGGGACTATGGCCCACAGGCTTGGTGGTTCAAATCCAGCAGCAGCTCTCAGGAGCAGCACTGGGTACCGCCCACGACCACCAGAGGCAGTGATGCCCAAAAAAATTAATTAAAAAAATAAAAATGAGAAATAAGGCATAATCACCAGTACTTTAGACTGGAGACATACAACATTATTTTTAAGTGAATCTCCAGAGAGGTTGAGACATGTCTTCAAGCATAGTTAAGAACAAGACTGAAAAAAAATTTATTGCCATTGAGTTAATTCTAACTCATAGTGACTATATAGGACTGGGCTGAAGTTCCCGTGTACATACGGAACTCTTTATGGAAGTAGAAAATCTTATATTTCTCTCAGAGAAGAACTGGTAGCTTTGAACTACGAACCTTGCAATTGGTAGCCCAGAACATATAGCCACTATACCACAATAGAGACACAGACATGTCCTTGAAACATTATATGGGTAAAGTGATGGAAATTTAAAAATACAGGGAAACTTTCATATTTTATACTTAATATATATACATATATATGAGGGAGTGGCTAGAGTATGAAAACACGAAGAGGTTAATAAATGTTCACCTTAGTAGATACATGATGAAGTAATCCAAGAACTTAAGAGCTCTTGGACTAATACAACATTCTGAATTTGTTGTCAGGGAGGTTGACAGAACTGCACCCCAAACAAAATATCCCAGAACAGTTGGCCATGACACCAATACACGACATTGCCTCTTGTTGGGAAATGGGAAGGCCCTAAGTTGTGAGGAGGTGTCAACTACAGAAACAGGGGGAGTTGGGGACATTCCAGGACGGTTTCCTAGAACAGTGTCATGCAGGCTGGCTTCTGAACAAAGTCATGTACATGACTTGATGGAGATAGAGAGAGAGAGCATTTCCAATTATCATTCAATTAGATTCAGGCTCTGCAAGGAGAGAAAAACTTTCTGGTTCTGCAAGAAGACACAGTGGTTCAAGTCCAAAAACCCTGAAAGGGAGTCCATGGGCCGTCATTACCTAAGTCTCATTTGACACATGGATGAAGTAGCTGGAGCCTGGAAGGGACATGAGGCTGAGTAGGAGCATTTGAACTGAACAGGGGTCAATTTAACTAAATTATGTTCAACACATTTACTTACTGCCTACTTTGTGAAGTACTGGAGCCCCGGTGGTGTAGTGGGGATGAGCTGGACTGCTAACCACCAGGTGCCCGGTTTAAAACCACCAGTGACTCTGGGAGAGAAAGATAAGGCTTTCTACTCCATACAAAGTTCCTGTCTCAGAAAGTCATAGGGGCAGTGCTCCCCTATCCAATAGGGTTGCGAAGAGTCAGAGTCAACTGGATGGCAGAGAGTTTATTTGTGTTTGGTTGGTTGGTTGGTTTTGTTAACTGCTAGGTACATGGTTCCTCTCCTCACCTAATTTGCATGCTGTTTGGTGGAAAATGCAGACAAACAGGCAACATCAGTATGTAAGATATGTGCTATCATAAGAGTAAATGTAAGGTTAATATAAATTATATGGAAAGTTGTTACTACTGTGAGAGAGAGATAGTAAATAAACAATGAAAGGGAAAGGTTGAAAAAATGACCATAGAGGAAGTATGGTAATGGAAACTTGCCAAAGTCTTGTGAAAAGAGAAGCGTTTCCTGAAAGAAATGACAGGAAAGCTAAAATGATTAAGGTTTGTGTGTTAGACCCAGTTGACTACAGAAAGAAATTCAGAGAGCCTTTTATATATATGTAAGAGAGAACTTTATATAAAGAAGTAAATATACATCAAGCAAATATCTTAGCATAGTCCAGATCGAGTTTATAAATCTGATACTAGTACATAAGTCCCTCCTCAGACTCACACACAACCACATAAAAGGATGAGGAATGCAGGAGGTTCACAGACCAGTGGGTGCAAAGTCTTGTGGATCCAATGGCAGCGGACACATCTCCAGGTCCCTGAGTGGCTCACCAGCAGGAAGGTGAAGCAGAGAGAGATGGGAGGTTCCCAGGACCCTCTTTATGAGAAGATCATGCCACATAGAGGCCCATCAGCCTGTGACATGATTGACAGGCTAAACTCCACCCCAACACTTTTGTATCTTCAAGTTGACACACATTTATATAATTATTACAGTTTGTTGTCAAACACTGTGCAAAAGCTCCAGGGTAGGTGCTTATCTTCATGCTTTAGACATCTAGGCTAGCAGGTGCTGGGAGCAGTGATCAAAGTGAGCATGGAGTGTAGCTAACACAAATCAAATAACCAATAATGGATTTAAATTGACCCCTGTTCAGTCCAAACCCATTTTTGGTTATTTGATTTGTGTTCGCTCCCTGTAACTGTGGGTGGAAATTACAAGATTAGAAAATATAATGCATGTGAGTTGGGGAATGTAAGAAATAAAATCTAACTAATTCGACCCTTATTCTTCCGACAGGTAATGAGGTGACAAATCGCACATTATTCAACTTACTCCCCAAACACCATTTCCACAATGTTATTAGGCAGAATTTTAAGCAAAGATACAGGGGGGAAGAGGATAAGATAATATCTCCCTATCCTTAAATACTAAGGCAGTTTCCAAGTAATGGAGATAATAAATTCAGTAAAATATATGCAAAGATGTCTAACATTGAAGTCATTCAGAATCAAATGAGTTTTCTAGAAAGAGGACAGCTATGTAATCTGACTTCTCCAGGGAAGATTTTGTAATTTTGATGTTCATAAAATTTCCTCAGTAAAGAAGAGCTCCAACACTCTGCTTCACTAATTTCCACTGGAATACACTGATTTTATATTTAAATTTGCAGCTTGGATTTCTTCATGGGTTAGGAGCATGTCCCCAAATATGTGTTCTTTCTGAAATCTTTTACCTTGTCTTTTCTCCTATTAGATTGATTGGAGCAAACCACTAAGCAATTATTCATCACTTCACATCATTAAGTTACGTCAATTCTAGTTAATATTCAAATTTCTCAAAATTATATTATTATTACATGCTACAAACATAATTTCTAATGAGGAAATATCAGGATAATAATTCCAACCACAGCTTAGAAAGACAATATTTTGAGGATATAATCTACCTGATGAGCTTTCAAATTAACTGTTGTTCTTGTTTTAGAATTGATTCTGTTGCATAAGGACAATGCACACAAGAGAATGAAACATTGCCTAGTCTTAAACAATTCTCACAATCGTTATAATGTTAGAAACCACTGTGTTAACCCAGTTAATGTAGTCTTCCTCTTTGCCACTGATCCTTTACCAAATACCAGTTTTCCAGGGTCTGGTCTCACCAACAACATGCATAAAGTGTGTGAGTCTATTTCCATTCTCACTTCCAAGGATCATTCTGGCTGTATTTCTTTCAAAATAGATTTATTCTTCTGGCTTCCTCAATACTTTTAATAGTCTTTGTCAACAACATGGCTGATTAACTAAAACTACTCTGAATATCTTCCTAACCTGCATCCTATAGGAAATGAACATTCTTTGAGATACAAACAGATGTTCTGCTAGGGTTTTTAAAAGGGAGGGGGAATGAAGAGAAGCAAGAAGAGGAGGAGGATAGAGAAGGACTTCGAAGGGGTGGTAAAAGGAAAGGAATGGATCAAAAAGGAAGGAGAGGGGAAGGGAAGCTTAGAGAGGGAAGAAAGAGGGGAAAGAAAACTGAGCCAGAATATTTTCTTTGTTCAAATAAATTTGAAAAATATTCTTTTTACTGCAGACCTTCTCAGAGTTATTAATATGCTAATTTTCATTATGAATATCCAAGGCAAAATGATACAGCTTTACATAACCAAGATTTTCCCTCAAGACACTTCATATTGCACATCCCTGCATTTTATGGAATAATTTTAATAGACAGTATTCTAGGCTATCATTTATGCCAGTAATAGTACGCTGTTCTGTTTCCAGTAATTGTTTTAGCTCTAGAAGCACTGTATTATAATTACTTGCTTACATTAGAACTCTTCTATTGAACTTTGCACGAGAATTGTTTATTGATTACCACAAAGTGGATAATCAATACGTGTTTACTTAGCACAGAGTAGGTACTCAATAATGTGGACTGAGACCCAATGAATTGCCACTGCCCACAGCCTGGGAGTGTGAAGAGCCCTAATACAAGGCAAAGAGCATCATAAAGAGGTTCTTAGCAACTGTACTTAAACTGTAACATTTGCCATTAGATCTCCCTTTGGACCCATGTTCAATTTGTCCTAAAATTTTAATATCATTTGCATTTTCTAAGATTGAAGACTCTCACTGTTTTATAGGATACTTGTTGCTGGACAGTCTATGGCCATACCACTCTGAATGTGCCCATCTTGCCCGTTCGTTGCTGGACCATTTTCTGTTCTGTTCCTTGATCTTGTTGCGTGTGTGCTTCTGTTTGGGAAAGCCAGGGTTTATGAGGACAGTAACAGAAATAATAATTACCTGGAGGCATGAAACGAGGGGAAATGGGCTGAATACAAGAAGGAAGAAAATATTCCAAGTTTGATTTGGGAGATGATTGCACAAGCCTTCTTACTATGATTGAATGCTTGAATTGTATGATGTGTTCATGATATCACAATAAAGTTTATTTTTAAAATGTTAATAAATAAATAAATAGAGAGCAAGTTCTCACTAGTCCTGTTTCTCTAGAGAAGATAATTAAGACTCCAAGGATTATGATTTCTTCATTTTAGATTTTGCTACAAAATGTGCTATTTTAGTGATCAAAGTCCATTGGTTTTCCCTTAATGACTTCATCTAGGTCATGGAGCTAAAAAGGGGGCACTTAGTGTTCAGGAACTCAATAATTTTCTGCTAAAATGTTCAACTGAATAGCGTTTCTCAACAGCTTTCTTCTTTCTCTAATTCAATTTACCCTTCTAGGTCACTGGATGTTTTCATATGATTTTCAAATATTATTTACTATTCTTATGACTATTATCAAATATTTCTTTTTCTGTTTCTGAGGATACAAAAAAGTCCACCCAATCTAGTTTCAATTATGCTGCTGGGATCTAATCTACAAAATGTAACAATAATTTGAATACTGTGTGTTCATACAGCATATTTTCCAAAAGTCTCTTGATTTTTAAGATGTTCTATTATTGCCTTCAGTCGACCATCTCCTCTAAAGAAGTCAAGATACTTGTAAACATCCTCCCCATTAATCATATCCCTCAAGGAAAGAAGTGGGTTTAACACACCATTACCCTAATTTTGAAAAGCAGAAAGAGGGGTTACAGAAGCAAAGTAGTTTTTCAAGGTGACCCAAGGATTCACTGTGCCAGTGGGTTGGAAAGGAAAAGGAACAGCTGACTTTTAGCAAGTATCAAGTGTTCACCCCGTACAGTTTCCTTCAAAATACCACAGCACAGTCAGTTAATGTAATACCTGGTGTCACTAATATGCCCTTCCTTTGAGGAATGGTATGGCAGTATTAATGTGCAAATAATTAAACCTAAAGTATCTTTTCTGATTCAGAAGAATTCTTCCAATCCCTCATATACATATAAACATACATATGTGAATGTATAGTGTGTGAGTGTGTGCATAAAAAGAGAAAGAGAAACTGCATGTGTCTAATCAATTTACTCTTAGAAGTGAGCCTTAGCTACTTGAAAGAACAGGGAAGAGACCAAATATAACAATAGGCAAGTTAAACCAATTTACTTTCCTCAAATCTGATACCTTCAAAAGTGTTCCAAGTTCAGATGAAAATGATAGCTGTTAAGTGATCCCATGATGCTCAGTAGTTAATCAGGTATTACTTTCTTCTCTCTCATAAAAAAATCATTTATTATTAGATGTGTTAGTCTGGGTAGATTAGAGAAACAAATTCATAGTCACACATATGGATATAAGGGTAAGGTTTATATACAAGAGGAATGGAACATTGAGAAAGCATCCCAACCCAGTCCAGCCAAAAGTCATAAGTCCGGTGTTAGCCCACATGTCCGATATCAGTCTATAAAGTCTCCTACCAACTCACGAAGTCACAAG
>PVJH01049897.1:0-10083 GCA_004026705.1 Nesogale talazaci | reverse complement strand
AGCCAGAAGACAAAGGACCCAGGATACTATGAATAGAATATCCTGGAATTGCCAGCAGTTTGGAAATGGTAGTGTCAGGTTCTAGAATTGGATGCACAAAGCACTTTTTTAGACATCTCACAGTGTAGTGAATCCCACCCACTATTTAGGTTTTGACATTGGAGTTATATGGACTATTTAATCAACTAAAGTATGTGAGGTAAATGCTATTATCTTTGGGTTAGAAATGGAGACTTTTTAAAAACAGTATGCTTATGATGAGAAATTTGAACCCCATCTGATATGATTCTAAAGCCCATGTTCTTTTGATCAGAGTGGTCAAAGTCCATTTTATTTTGAGTACAATTGTCATTTTAAAGGTTGAGTAAAATAAAATAAACCACAGAATAAGAGGAATATCCAGTAAAAGGTGGAGAATTTCTAGATTGCCATAAGTAGGTCAGCAACCTGTTTGGAGGTATGTTGGGCCTTGGCAACTTATCTTGAAGATGTACATACATTGCAAATGTATTATTCCCCCCCCCCCTTTTTTTGCAAATACACTACTTCTACTTCAGTTATTTGCTTGTATTGGGTGGTTTGAATCAAATCTTTTCCTGAAGTCTTTTAAGGACCTCAATACTAAAATAAACAAGCAGCAAACAGAAAAAAGACTATCACCAAGTGGATTTAGACTCACAGTGCCCCTGCAGAACAGAGGAGAGCTTTCTTTCAGGGTTTCTCAGTCTGTGAGTCTTCAGGAGAGCAGAAATCTCCTGATTCTCTCACAGAAAACCAGTGGGTTGGTCCTCTGCTCGTGGGGTTGATAACCCAATATGATACCAGGGTTCTTTGTGTGTCTTGTGCTTCTGAAGCAACTCTAAGATGCCTTAAAGTGAAAGCCACTGACACACACACACACACACACACACCAACCAAGCAACCAAGCAACCAAGCAACCAAGCAACCAACCATCCAACAACACACAAAAAACCAATTGTCATCACATCAATTTCAGTTTCCTGGCAACTGCATGAGGGCAGAATAGAATGAGAGCTCCATGAAGTTTTCAAGGCTGCTGTCACTCAAGCATCGATCACCAAACATTTCTTTTGGGTGCCCCTACAAGACTCGAGGAACCAACTTTTTGATTAGCAGGCAAGCACTTGATTAGTTACACTACCCAGTGACTTCATTGACCTATGTACTTCTTGTGAACATGACTGGACTGCGTTGTTCATGCTTTCCCTCCCTTTATAAAGGAGGGAATGGAGACCCAGAGATTTAAAGTGAATTGCAAATGTTGTTAAACAAAATGCATAGAGAGCAGCCAATTTATTCAATTTGTGTTGAAAGTGCAAATCTAAATTAAAGCAATTGTGTTGAGCATTGAAGTGTTCTGAGATTTGAGGTGAGGAGCTGACTTAGACCTAGACTGGCATCTCTAGAGAAATCCAGTCATGTGAGGCAGAATACAATAGATTTTCAAAGAATATTTCAGGAAAAGGAACTTTGCTGTATCTTTTTGTTTTATAATGATTTCATTTATTATACTATTTGAAGGTTTTGACCTAGGAAGTTTGGTTAATGTTCTAGCAGAGTGATGCTATATTTCATTTTACATAACTAACCACATTCTTTAGTACAACTAATATTCCACATAGAGGCTACATTTTTACCAGCAGAGTACATAGCTGAAGCTAGAGTAGAATCAGTGTCAGATTTGAAGGAAATTCACTTCAGAGCAGAGGGGTTGTTTTGTTGTTGCTGCTGTTGTTTTGCTGTATTATTTAAGTCAAATTATACGTTTATTGATGCTATTTTGATATTATAACTGTGAATTTTATTGCACTTAATTGCCAGTAGGTGCTTGCTGCATAAGAATCTTTAAAAATATTGAAGAATAAATTTATCTGAATTCAGTATTGACTCTGTCCTCAATTAGGCCCTTAGCCAAAATATGACTCAATAGAGTGAATACAGTAGTTGGAGCAATATAATAGCTTCATCCTTGGAAATCTTTTGGAATAAAATGGTAACCACAAGGGCAAAGGAGCACTTCTTGACAACAGTGCCTTTCATTGGTACAGACGGTCAACTAAAGGACAGCACATACTATTACAGGCCAGAACTAAAATTCTAATGTCTCAACTATTTGGCAGGAAGCATCGTATACATAAAAAGTCATGAAACTGAAATAAACAAAACTATGTTGTCCCAAATCTTAGTTCCCTGGATAGAATAAATAGAAGATTAAAGATGGATTGAAAGTTACTCTGTGTGGTGTGTGTGAGTGTGTATGTATGTGAGTATGTAAGTGTGTGTGTGTGTGTGTGTGTGTGAGAGAGAGAGAGAGAGAGAAGTAGAAGAAGAAGAATATCCAGAGAAACAGAGACTCTTGTGATTGATTTGAGCTTTGTAAGGGTGTTCAGAAGTCCTTTCAGCCTTCATAATGTTCAGAACTGTCTATCATCCTCATCGTTTTTTCCTGGATCATCTTCTCTTCTAACCTCATCACCAGAGCAAGAAGAACATGGATTCTCTAGCACGAGTTGAAAAGTCTTTACATAACTCTCCTCTAATATTCACTTTAAAAATAACCTTTAAAATTCATAATTAGAAATTTTTACTTTTTAAGACCAGGAAGAAATGATTTCTTTCCTATCCCTTTGAAAAGTATACTGAGAGTTTTAATAAATGTGAAGATGTCCTGGTTGGAAATAAGAGGGTATATTTACCTACAGAGAAAAAAATACTTTTTATTTGATAGTGGCAGAGTCCATATATTCATTTGTATAATTTCCTAGTGATATAAAAAGACAAATATAATAAGCTGTCCAGATATATTGAGTATACAGTTTAGCATTATCTTGTTCTTTCTTAATCAGTTTGTTTGTGCTTTCAAATCTTATCTTTTGTAGAACCAAATATATCAGTTTATGCAAAATTAAATGGAGCCACCAGTTAGAAAACTTTTTCTCATAATGCAAATCTTGATGTATTCAAACCTTACCACTTTGAATGCACCCAAATGCTCACCTCATTTTATTTTATGAAAAATTAAAAATTACATTCTTTGAGGATGTTTGTTGCTAATTTATATTGTAGAACTCTACATTCAATCAGTCAATTGTAAAACCATGATGTAAATTGGTGACTGTTTATATAGATTGTTTTAATAGAAAAACAAAAACACAGAAAGTACAGTATTTAGCTGGTTCAAAGATCAAGGATAGAGAAATGATTTCTTTTCTGTGCTAAAGTTCCTCACTCTTCTCCATGGGAACTTACCATCTTTATTAATCTTTTCAAAAAGACAAATGAGGGCATTTAATGAAGAGAAACTGAACTAGTGAATTTAGTGTGAAGAATAATTTGTTGACTAGTACTTTGGAGATCTGTGTTCTCTCTGGTTCCTTATGCCCTATTTATGGTGGGATTGGGCAGTGTCTGCATCTGGAGGTCAGAGATAACATTTATATCCAGCACATGGATTGTAGGGGAATGAAGTTTAAGGGAGAAGTGGCGTGCAGTCTACAAGAAGACTGGGGTGGGAGAGAAGTGGGTTGATGGAGCAGGGAGCCCTGCTGAGTGTAGGCCAGAGGGGTGATGAGAGTGAGGCAAGGTTGCGGAATAAGGGGGAGCAAGCATGGGTGTCTGACTTGGACAAAGGTGTTGGCTAACAGGGAGGACAGACTGCAGTATGATTATGCCCTGTGTGAACTTGAAAGGAGGCCTGGTAGCACCAGGGGTTAAGCATTGGGCTATCAACTGTGAGGTCAGAGGTCCAGACCCACTAATAGCTCAGCAGGAGAAAGATTTATTTGTCTGCTCCTATAAATATTTACAGGCTTGAAAACCCTATGTAGGGTCTCCATGGATCAGAATCAACTTGATGGCTTAGTTTGTGGTTTTGATATTATTCTTATTCTGTTTTCATTTTCATGAATATTTCTCAGTTCACTTCTTCTATCCTTAAGTTGCAGATTCCTAAACACCTTCCCATTCCATTCAGGGATCTACCTTGATTTTTTTGAAGAAAAAAAAAATCCCTTTTCTTTCAAAAGTCAAATTGGATCACTTGGAAGGGTACACAACGAAGGTAGAGGTCACTACGAGCTGAGGGAAACATAGCAGCAAATTCTGCATTTAATTTAATTTAGGTTCGTGCCATTTTGATTGTCTTTGGGTGCCATTTCCCAAAGTGCTTCCAAAGGACAAAATCCCCAAACCAAACTAACTACTGCCAAGTCTGTTCCCACTCATAGTAACTCCCAGGGAAAATAGACTAGAATTGCTCCAAGAGGTTCTTAAGGCTGTAAATCTTCACAAGAGTAGAAAACCCCATCTTTATCTCAAGTAGTGACTAGTGACTTCGCATCACCATCCATGGTTAGCATTCCCACGCTTAGCCCCCTATGCCACCAACACTCCTTCTAGAGTAGTGGTTCTCAACCTGTGGGTCATGACCCCTTTGGGGATTGATCAACCCTTTCACAGGGGTTGCTTGATTCATAGTAGTAGCAAAAGTACAGTTATAAAATAACAATGAAAATAATTTTAGGGTTGGGGGGGTCACCACAACATGAGGAACTGTATTAAGAGTCGCATCAGTAGGAAGGTTGAGAACCACTCTTCTAGAGGAACAGTTGTATACTATACAAAGTATTCTTTGAGAATGTATAGTCTTCTTTAACTGAGGACACCTGAGAGCTTTTAGTACTATGCTTGTATCCTATATGATCAATAAATACTTGCATACAAACATAATGAAGAAAAAATTTCATTGAGAAAACATTTGAGAAGACCTTGTGTTCCGCATATCAAAAACAGTAGTTTGGGGGATTTGAACCCTGGGAAGGTATTTATATTCACCACTGAAAGAATTAGCTTTGTTACTTCCATTTAGAAGTTTAACAGAGTTCCTAGAATTTTATTAAATCAATCTACACTCGAGAGAAGGTAAGTGATAATTTTCCAAAGGCATTTCATCCCCACTTTTCCCAGATAACCATTCCCAGAAGTGTTACAAAGATCATTCCGAATCTTTCGTTGTGGATGGCCTTGGTCACTCAGAGATAGTCGTCATGTTCGACCACTGTGTGGGAGGCAGGAGGAAATCCATTTGGATTTGGTATTTATAGAGCTTCAATGACTGATGGTACAAGAAGACAGCTCTTGAATTCTAATTCCTAGAGTGTCCAAGTTCCTCTTACTTAAGAAAATTCATGCACTCTGTAGACATTGAGAACTACTCCCTTATCTCAATTTCAGATTTTCTTTCTCATTCTGTTTCAGAAAAGATGTCTGTATTTTTTGCTCTGGGTTGAATGTTTAAATAAGAAGCCAGCAGAGTCCTTGAGGGACGCAAATGGTGAACCCATGTGACTGCTAACCTCAAAACTGGAGGTAAATCCACCCTGAGTTAACTTAGAATAAAGGCCAGAGATCTGCCTCTAAAATGAGTTCCTGGAGCCCCCTAATGTGCGCAGTTCTGCTGGAAATACCAGGCGTGAGAGTTGACCCAATGGCATCTATTATGAGGCAAATGCTAAAGCAAAGATGAAAAAAGGAATTCTTAGCTCTCCAAACACACATGGCTAATTTATTGGCAAGTATTCCTGGGCATTGCCTCTAGTAGGACTATCTCACTGTGAAGTCCAAGTACATTCCCCTCCCCCTTTTTGTGGAGCAATGCTGCTTGCAAGAAGCTTATTAAAGAAGGAAGAAAAGAATTGTTTGAGAAAGCATTGTTTGAGAACAACAAAATAGAACTGCACACTGAATAGAGAAGGACGTTTATATATTAAACTATTACAAATGGGCACATTCCATTTTGATGTAGGCATAAATATTGTTTACTGGTAATTCTTTTAATTTATAAGCTACCTGTATTTATTATTATGTCCAAGAAGACATAATAATGATTTAAAAATCTCATTTATTAATATAGAAAGCAAAAAGTCAATATTTCCTTATATCTTCAAAATGCAAAGAATATCTTTAAAGCCCTCTAACAGCTTCTATTTTTTAGAAGCAGAAAGAAATCTCCAGGAAAGGTGGATACTTTAAAAATAAAAGCAATATGAAAAAAGTGCTCATCTTTCTGAAACCTCTATTGTTCAGTAATACCTAATGTTAGACATTAAAGGTTTGCATGTTCATAATCATATTTTATTGAAGTTGGTAATAATTTACTTATTATCTGCAATGGATTTCTGAAAAATATTTCTCTTTCCATTAAGGATTTCATTTTCAGCATTTGCTTGTCAGTTAAATCCTCACATCATTAATGTAACTTCTCATCATAGGCAGAATTGAATATTCATGTCTAGCTCAAATCACTGTTATTTTGGCCTCTTACTTTTTTCCCCTGAAAGTGTAGATTGTTAACCCATCACATTACAGCTGAGATTATTGACTTTCCAGAGACAGCCTTGGTTTGTAAATGCAATTTGAGGTTCACCTTGGATCTTTTTTCCCCCTAGTGTGGATAGCAACAACAGGTGATAACCTTGATCAAGTCTGGTCATCTTGTTAATTTTTTTTTGCCTTTTCTTACCTATTTTATTAATACCTTGCTAGTATTGGGTGCCCTAGTGACTTAGTGGTTATGTATTGGGCTTCTAACCACAAGGTTAGCAGTTTGAACCCACCAGCTTCTCTAAAGGAGAAAGATGAGACTGTCTGATCTGATAAAGATTTATAGCCTTGGAAACTCACAAGGGCAGTTCTAGTCGGTCTGATAGGGTCACTGTAGGGTCATTATGAGTCAAAATCAATATGATGGCAGTGAGGTTTTTTTTAAGCAACCACAATAACAAAGAGACAAGTAAATAAGCAAAATTGTCTAAAATTTGAGGAAACCTTGGCAACTAGTCTAACGTTGAATCGAGGAAGACAAATCGGATGAGAAGTAACATGGTGAACAGATGAGCTTTTGTAACTGCAGGCCTGTCAAGGAGGAAGGAGGTTGTAAAAACAAGATTCTGGGGCAGTCTTGTTTACAGAGACTGGGCAAGCCTGGCATACTTGTTTACGAGTCAGTGTGGCCAGGATGAGTTGAACATGGTGCAGAAACATCTACTGTGAAGGATGCTGTATGGGTTGTTGTATATGAGTTAAAGTGGATGACATTCAGAATTTGTACATGCTATTTGTGAATCAACAGTAAGGAAAATTATTGTTATTATTTTGTTAATGAATTCTAGAGTTGTGCCTTTTTGTATAGGTGTTGTGAGGAGATTGTGGTATTAAGATGCAATAAATATTCATTTAAGAAGTGTTTTATATTAAGCCATATGATAAATGCTAGGTCTCTGAATGTAAGCTCCCAGAAAATAAGCGTAGAGCATATTCTGTTGGATGTTTATGGGACTCAGCTAATCCAATTCATCCCTTGCTTGAATTACTCCCCAATGGTAACATCTAGTTTTAGGCCATACTTATCCATTTAATGGTTGATTTACTATCACAGAGTTCCTTGGAGAACTCAGAAGAGAGAGCCTAATTAATATTAAACATCAATAATAATTTGGGCTTGTTTTTTACATTTTCTGGTAAAAATACATGCCAACCCTGGGTTATCAGTGTGAATTAATGGTAGCTTCTTATGCTCCTGGCCAGAACCATTATAAGCTGTTTAGCATACAGATTATGCTAGAAAACATTTTTGATATAGTTGAATGCGACTCATTCATGTCACTCATCTGCAGACCCAATAATTCTCAAACCAACCTCAGCAGTCTCCTGTACTTTCAGTAAAGTTTATTAATAGCAGAGCGCTGTCGTGAAATCTCATATTAAAAAGACTTCATTATTTTTACAAAGGATGCTAGGGTTCGTATATTGGTCCATTACCAAACAATGCAATAAAAAATTAAAAGGCAAGTCCATTTACCAGGTAGAAAAAAGTCGCACTTTGTGCATATGTGCATGTGTGTGTGTGATATATCAGCCTAGCTGATCATCTTGTTCTTATGCATAGGCAATTCTCCCATTGACTAATTTGAAGTGATCTTTATTAAGACTCTTCATTAATATGATGGTTAAATTTTGGAAGAACAGTTCAGTAGAAAATAAAGCATGTTTTATTAGGCACATAAGAAGAAGTAGGGCAAATGATAAGATTATTATTCATGTGTCTAATTTTTGTGACCTTGTCCTCCCCAACAATCCAATGTAATCCCCTCCCAAATTTACAGTTCATAGAACATGCTGAAAAGAGAGGGTATAAATGGCAAACTGTAGTACATTTTTTCACACAAATTATGGGTTAACTATCTGGGAGAATTAAAAAAAAAAGCAACAGGCCAGAATAACAGTAATTTGAGCTAGGCATGAATATTCAATTCTTCCTATGATGAGAAGTTACATTAGTGATGTGAGGATTTAACTGACAAGTGAATGCTAGAAATGAAATCCTTAATGGAAAGAGAAATATTTTTCAGAAACCTATTGCAGATAATAAGGAAATTATCACCAATTGCAATAACACATGATTACAGCATGCCATCTAATTTGTTAGATGCTACTAAAGCACTGGCTGAATAATAGTATTTTTGTGTAATTCGAGTCAACTGTCCATAATACAAGAACTTACTATGCATGTCTTGTGTATGGATATCCTAGTATGGATCATGAAAGAATCCGATCTATTTCAGGAGTCTTCTATTTTGCTTTAATCAATTGAGAGAAGTGCTAAATAAATGCAATAATACTACATTTATTCAGCAAATATTTATGGAACACCTGTGAATTTGCCCTTGTAACTGTTTAACAAGATGTTTGATTTGTGTTTCAAGATATGATAATATCATAAACCAAGGAATGGTAAAAGAGTATTATGCACATTTTCCATGGAAATTATAGAGAGCAAGCTTTATTACTCAGGGATGCTTTGCTTATTGTGAACATATAAAAGGGTTGTTATTGGTTCCAACTCATTGTGATTGTATACCCAACTGATGTAAAAAGGTAGAGAGTCAAAAATAAGAGATTTGATGAACAAGAATTCTTTGGAAAAAACTTGGCTGTACATACTTTCCTCTCCTTTCCCCACAAATAAGGACAAGAGAATGCCTATGAAATTTCCTGAATTAAAGAGATATAGTAAATGAGTTCTTACATCTTAGAAAATGACAAAGGAGACTGGCAGCTTAAAGAAAGTACCATATACTCTCCTCCTCATTATGACAAAACAAATGGAATTTTGGGATTTTTTTGTGAATAGATCAATGACCAATAAAAGAATCACTAAGTGGAACCCCTGAGGTTAAGGCACTAACCTCAGTGTGTATTAATGGGAGTCTACAGCTGCAGAGTGATGTAAGACGAGGCACAATCTCTTCAGAGAGAGTTGCTCTCAGAGTTGCTTGGACAAAGAGATCGAGGAGAACCTGTGAAAGTGCCAGTAGGAGAGTCAATTTTTAATATTGTGGCAGTCATCTGCTTATGTTAATTTTATGATTGAAATCTAGGGGTGGAGTCTAGCCTGTTATTCTGGAGATAGCCATTGAGTAGTCAATGAGGCCTCTGTGTGGGCATGGCTTTTTCCTGATATGTCAGAGAAATCTCGCCATGTTTCCCTCATGGAGATGAGAAGCTATCTTCCCCAGTTGTTGGAAGTTAGTTCTCAGAGATGATGAATCATGGAAAAGACAAGATGGCAGCATCTGAGAAGCTGGAGTTGCTGGCAGAGAGACCACACAGCTTTGCCCTGATGGAGCCAGACCTCCAAGGCTGGGGCGGTCACATGGAGACCTCTGCCAGTGATGAGTTGCTTCTGCTGTTGATGGACCCTGAGCCCTGGAAGCGAGAAGCCATATGGAGACCCCTGCCAGCTCCAGGATTCTGCACCCACTGACCTGTGACTTCGTGAGTTAGAAGGAGACTTTATAGATTGATTTTGGGCATATGGGTTAATATCAGACTTATGACTGAACTGGACTGGGCTCAATGTCCTGTTCCTCTTGTATATAAACATTTTCCTTATATCTATATGTGTGTCTATGAAATTTGTTCCACTAGTCTACCTGGACTAGCACAAATATCGTCCAGTTTTAGAGTTCATTCTATGATGCTGACTTTCCTTCCTTTCATGAT
>PVJH01049896.1:0-10091 GCA_004026705.1 Nesogale talazaci | reverse complement strand
TGCATAAGCAAATGTAGTGAAGAAAGCTGATGGTGCCTGGCTATCAAAAGATATAGCATCTGGGGTCTTAAAGGCTTGAAAGTAAACAAGCGGCCATCCAGCTCAGAAACAAGCCCACATGGAAGAAGCAAACCAGCCTGTGCAACCACAAGGTGTCAAGGGGATCCAGTATCTAGCATCAAAGAACTACAAATTGTATCATTATAAATGAGGGGAAGTACAGCATGGGGACCCAAAGCCCATCAATAAGTGAAGCGACATCCTCTTACAGAGGGGTTGCAATGAAGAGAAGAGCCAGTAACGGTGCAGGGTACTAACAATGAAATGTGCAACTTTCTTCCAGTTCTCAAATGCTTCCTCCCACCCACTATCATGATCCCAATTCTACCAGACGAATTCAGCTAGACCAGGGGATGTACACTGGAGTCGGAAACATGGAGAATTTAAGATAGATGACCCCTCGGGACTAGTGGGGGGAGTGGTGATGCTGAGAGGGTGAAGGGATGGTGGAGTAGAAAGGGGAAAATAATTTCAGGGATCTACATATAACCTCCTTTCTGGGGTTCAGACAACAGGGGGGTAAGTGAAGTGACACATTGGACAGTGTATGATGTGAAAAGGTAATAACAATTTGTAAATTATTAGGCATTAATGGGGGAGGAGGAGAAGAGGAGGGGGAATATGGGGAGCTGGAATTAAAAAAAAAAAAACTAGAGGAAAGGGAGAAAGAGGAGCTTGTACCAAGGGCTCAAGTAGAAAATATTTAGAAATGAATATAGCAACATGTATACAGATATGCTTAATACAAGTGACATATTGAATGTTATAAGACATATAAGAGCCTCCAATAAAATCTGTATTTTTTTTTAAAGTTTCTTTCAGTCCTGGGTAACTCAGGCTTCATACAATAGGCTTTGCCGACTTTAGAATTTTGTCTTCTTGCAGTGTACATAAGTCACTATCAGAAGGATCTGAGTTGGGAAACCCACTAAGTGAAAGAGACATACCTTAAACACACCTGCTACCGACTAAAGGAATTAAAGCTGTGAGACAAGAGAAGGCCTGCTGCCTCAAGGTTGTGGATTTGGAAGGCATTGGACTTTGATTCAAGCCTCTTATTTTTGAGGTTGCCCAATAATAGGCAGCTTATGATTATTATGTATTTGCCACTTTTATATTTCCTTAGTTTTGAAAGACATGTCTTAGTTCTCAGAACATAGGTCTGCCAAGCAGGATCTGGTACTTAAGTTTTTTAATATGTATTTTAGTCATAAGAGCTTCCATACATGAATATTCTCCTTATCTCATAGTATTTTAAATTCTATTATCATTGGCTAGTTTAATGATACTATTATTACAATTACCAAAGGCCCCATGGAAGTTACTTACATTATCTCTCAAAAAGCTGATAATATTGACACTGAAGATATGTATACATAGAGAGAGCTTAGCTATATGAATGGGTTTTGAGCTTGCATTTAACCTTAAGCCTTGCACTTAACCTAAAAACTAGTTCTTTTTTATTATTTATTTTATTTATTTTTTTTTTTTTTAGGCATCACTGCCCTCAGGTGGTGGGAGTAGGAGGCCCAGGCTTTGCTCCTGGGAGCCGGAATTGAACCTCCATCCCAGTGGGCCGCAGTCCCACGCACAACCACTATGCCACCAGGGCTCAGCCAACAACTAGTTCTTATGAGGGACCTCTGCTCAACACTTGCCTTCAAGAAGAGTTCACCTAAGACATAGTTTCCCAAAGTGGGCGCCACTGCCCCTCGGTGGTGTGTGGAATGATCTAAGGGCATTTTAAGAGCAGAAACCTCCACTTTCTCTGGATTCTGGGCTGGAGTACAAAAGGTTTTCATTGCTAGGGAGGTCATGAGGAATTTTTTTTTAAGCGGACAGTGGACCATACAAGTTTGGGAGTCTCTGACTTAAGATATGGATACCACAGCAAAGTAGAGAAGAAATGTCAAATGGTGCTCAGCTATCAGAAACAATAGCACTTGGAGTCTTAAAACAAGCAGCCCTCTGAGTGAGATGTAAACTAAGGCCAGGCAGAAGAAGCAACCAGCTTGTGGGACCCAAGGGTTGTAAATAATAAAATCCAAGATTAAAGGAACTGTATACCAACTTAAATTCTGAGCACTTGGTTGGCAATAGGCTATAGATGAGTTTACAGAGCGAGTCCCCATGGGGATCACTTCTCCATTGAGTTCCCTTGGACCATGGACAAGGAATGTGAATAGCCTTACCCTCAGCAGAGTGCCTATGAATTAATGCAGACATAAAGCGAACTCAATGCCCCAAGTCAACCATCTCCTGTGAGCTTCCAGAGCTGTGACTGTCCACCGCCTCAAGGAGCTGCTGGCCCTGGGGATCACAGCCCGATCCCCAACCACCACAGGAGCAAAGGCTGGGCCTCCTACTCCCACCACCAGACGGCAGTGATACCTGAAAAAAACTAAAAAAAAAAGTCGCATCATTGTGAATGAGGGGGTGTGTAACGTGGAGACTCAACACCCATCTGTAGATAATTGGACATCCCCTTACAGATGGTCACAAGGAAGAGAGGAGCGAGTCAGGGCACAGCAGAGCACCAATGAAATGTGCAGCTTTCTAGTCCTTCAAAGCTTCTTCCAACACCGAGCCCACCCCCACCTCCCACTCTCATGATTCCAATTATTCCTTACAAAGCCAGCTAGACCAAATCATGTACACGGGTACAGATCAGAGCTGGAAACACAGGGAATCAAGGACAGATAAACCCCTCAGGGCCAATAATGAGAGTAGTGATACCAGGAGGGGAAGGGGAAGGTGGGGGATAAAGGAGGAACTGAGCACAATGATCCTACTACCCCCTCCCAAGGGGACGGACAACAATTAGAGTGGATGAAGGGAAACATCAATCAGATTAAGACATGAAAAAATAATAATTTATAAATTATCAAGGGTTCATGGGGGGGGGGGGGGATGAAGAGCTGCTACCAGGCCCTCAAGTAGAAAGAAAATGTTTTGAAAATGATGATAACAACAAATATACAAATGAATGCATGGATGTATTGAGATAAGAGGTGTATGAGCCCCCAATAAAATACTTAAAGTATTTCATGAAGGACAAAACTGGTCTATTTGTGGAAAAGAAGTCTCTAACAGTCTATTTAACATACAAGAAAAGTATGCCTGTAAAAGCCAATAACGAATTAACTTCTATTCTCTACATGTATACCCAGAGACTTCAAATTTTGAACTTAAACAAAGTAACAATAAAAGGTTTATTCTAAGACAAAAGTCCTACTGCTCTACAAACAAGGATTGCTTATTCCTCTGCTGCCTTTCATGAAGGATTACAAATTTCCATTCCTCTGATTGTGCATTCAAGCTTCCAAAAGGTACATGTCAAGTATCACTTTACAGCGGGATATACTCAGTAAACTGAGAGGGTCGAATTGCTCAGCTCTAGCCACATAGAGAATCAGTATTAAAACAAAGAATGGTAACTTCAGTGCACAACCTTGGTCAAGAGTAAAAAGCAACACACACACACACACATACACACACACACAGTCACCTGAGCTCCTGAAACTTGCAGAAGAAATACAGAGTAAAATCAGATGAATATTGAAGGTGAGCTACTGAAAAAATTATGTTAATATGTTGTCTGATTTTCACTTTGTTTTCAAACTGGAATTTCTAGCTGTCGTACTAAATTACATGTGGTGTTGCTACCTCAAGTTAATTCCCACCTGACAAAAAAAATTCGGATGCTTTTCTCTGAGAAGTTGCCCCACAGTGTGTAACCTGAGAGGAGTGATCCAATTCCTCTGGTCTCAGTAACCACAAGGAGAGAAAGTGACCCCAGCAGATAATGCTATAATAGAAGCCACTAACTACTGGGCCCCAGTCTCTGCTCTAAACAATCCCTCCCCCATCAGGGCCTGCGCCAACATCATGCAGTTTCAATGGTCTCACTGAAAATTCTCATCAGGATCCCTAAATGAGAAATCAAAGTCACAGAGGGACAAAACCGTAAGCATTAGGGATACAGGAAGACAATGTCCACCCTTTCTCCCACTATATACCAGGGTTTCTCAAGCCCAGCGCTCTTTTAACAGTTTGGTCCAAATAATTCTTTGTTGGAGAAGGCTGCCTGGTAACCTATAACATGTTTGGTCCACGTGGATGTACCCACAAGATGCCAGTCGAGCACCAGTCCTCCTAAACGCGACAGGCCAATATGTCTACAGCTAGTGCCAACTGTTCCCTGGAAGCAAAGTCCGCCTGGGTTGAGGATCACTCTCTACACCATCGCCTTTACTTCTCCATATTAAGCAGTGGAAAGACGAAAACGAAGCCAGAATCCTCAAGCACCATATTCTTCCAAAAACCAAACTCACTGCCATCAAGTGGATGCTGACTCAGAATACTGCTTCTGACAGGGCACAACTGCCCCCGCGGGTTTCTGAGCGAGCAGAAGCCTTGTCTCTCTTCTGTGGAATGGCTGATAGTTCGGAAACCCATCCCCTGTGATTAGCAGCCCAATGGGAACCGACAAACCCTTTCCAATTTGTCTTTAGAACACAAGATGCAACCCACACCCTTTTCTCTCTTATAAACTGACTGTCTGAAAAAAGGTAACATTCCCACCCTGAATCGACATAAAGGTCATAAAAAGCCTCCTGAAACATAAAGAAACATGAAGTGTTAGCATCCAGTTGGTATTTCCCAAAACAAATAAGGAATTTCATCTGCATTGAATTTAGTGTCTATGATTTTGTTCCTCATTCTGAAAAGTCCCACAGATTTCCCAACTATATACATTTCTATGTATAGAATTTCAAGGCTAGAATGGGTCTTCTGGCCACAAAAATGTGTTCCTTATTTCCAGATCCTTGCAGGGAACATATTTACGGACAATATATCCAAAATTCTCATGGTAACACCTGCCTTTTGTTTTTCCAGTGAGTTATTTCAAAACTGTGAAATTACCATTTTAAAATATAAATAACTCAGTGCTCAACTCATGATACCATTTATTTGTTCAAAAAATAAGTAACTGAAAATAGTACAACATACACATTAAATAATTAAGCAGATTTTTAAGCTGGTAAGTCACCAAAGCAGAGCTTAATATAAGAGCTCATAATTTAAAAGTTCCCAATACATCTCCATCACTAAATTGCTTCCTGGGTCCAGTCACTCTAGTATAACTTCAGCAGCTCTCTGGGGTCTTTCTAAATTATGCAATCTAGAAAGCGAAGCCAGTGAGCTTCGACCTTGAAGGATACAAAGTCTTTGAAAAACCTGTTTTGGGGCTAAGCCCTGGTTGTGTGCGGGACTGCGGCCCACTGGGATGGAGGTTCAATTCCAGCAGTGGCTCCACAGGAGCAAAGGCTGGGTCTCCTACTCCCACCACCAGAGGGCAGTGATGGCCAAAATACAAAACAAAAAAAAATAAATAATCTGTTTTTAAGGTAGTTGTGGGGTGGTTAGAAAGTTTTGCTGTATTAGTACAACCACAAAACACAGTGATTAACGCCTGTGCAGTAGCAAACTGATGTCTGTGGTCAGAGATCACAGAAGGTGATCTAATGAGATGGAAGGAATGCAAAAAGCCTGGTATACACTACCAGTCTTTAATTAAATTGGTTGCTTGTCTGGCTCCCATAAAGATGTACCGTTTTAAAGTCCTACCTGGGATCGCTGAAAGTCAGGATCCACTAGATAGCAGTGGATTTGGGGTGGGGCGGGGGGGGGCATTCTAATAGTTCCCCTGGAGATTCTGGGTAGTACATGATCATACTCAGCTGCTAACCAAAAGACTGAAGGTTTAAGGCTACCCACAGCATCTAGGAAGAAACGCCAGGCACCTTCTGAAAAAACTGGCCACAGAAAATCCTAGGGCACACAGTTCAAGTGTGACGCTCACGAACGAGGTCACCCTGGGAAAGAATCAACTCAAAAGACACTTGAAGATCACCGAGTCTCATCAAAACCAAAAATAGATTACATGATTTATCTCACCGATTCAATGATGGTGCTACCACATTAAGCTTCTTCAGATAATAAGGCATGATCTTGATTTAAAATTGAGAGGTGGCGAGGAGTATGATGAAATGACAAAGACACCTTACCATATAACTTTCTGTGGTATACCACCCAGTCCCCAATAAATCTAATAATTCCAATATTCTTAGCGCTTATACTATTGTCTGATGACTAAAAATACATAATTCATTTGATCCATCATAGAAGCATATACACTTAAAACCCTGAGGCTTCAGACTAAATAATCTTACTATTAAACCCAAGCTTAGAACACATTAAACTTCAATAATTTTTTTTTTTTTTGCTCCAAGTACGAAAGAGTTTTTGTTTCATTTTAGTAAGGGAAATTCCTAAATCAGTACTGACTTCTAAATGATGGGGGCAACAAATGCACAAATATGTTTGACACAATGTATGGACGGATGGGTTATGATGAGTTGCAGGAGGCCCTGATAACATGATTTTAAACAAAATATTGACTTCTAGAATGGAGACTTTTTTGAAGCACAGTTAATAAGTAACAATATCACTAAAGATATTTTCATTTATATATCCCTTTCATTTCAACCTTAAACCAAAACTAGTCTCTGGTGACTTCTTAAACAGAATCAATAGTATAGCCTTACTATTCGGAAAGAGGGAGAGAGAGAGGAAAAGAGAAAGAAAGAGAGAGAGAGAGAGAGAGAGAGAGAGAGAGACTGCTCTTTTAAGAATTATCTACATGGGATCAAACAAGAAAAACTCAAAAGCTAAGATAAGGGACCTTAGTAGACAGTGAATATGTTAATGGAGGAAGAACAACTCGGTGAGGAAAAGTTACACAACTCTAAGAATGTATTCACTGTCACTAAATGTTTTACGTAGACAGTCCGCAAAGACAATGTTCAACATTCTACTTTGATAAGTGGTGACTCGGGGCCCGTCTAAGTTTTTGAGTAGTCATCTAGCACTTGGTCTTGCAGAGCAACAAGAAGAGAAAGTCAAAGAGTTGAGGAAACAATCAGTCCCAAGACCAGTGGACCACATGAACCCCAGCCTGCTCTAGTCTGAGCCCCAGAGAATCAGAGAGTGCCTGGATACCACTATCAGCCACTCTGATCATAAGGATCACAGTTCAAGGGGCTCTGCACAGTGGGAGGAAAATATCGAGCAAGATTCAAAATCCTAACATGGACTAGATTTACGTGTTTGAGAGAAAATGGTGGAGCCCAAGGGGCACAGACCTTAGACACCCTTCAAACTGGAGCTGAAGCCATCCCTGCAGGCCACCTTTCAGCCAAGTAATAGACGGGACTATAAAATCAACAGTAACACCCAAGAAGGAACATGCCCTTCAGAGTTATCAACCAGGACATCTGCACAGGAGCAAAGTTCAGAGGGCAAGGAAGAGCAACACGGAAAGACAAATCGAAACAGGAGTCCAGGGAGGGAGAAAGAAGAGCTATTTTACTCAGGGAATGGTCATAAAACAAAATGTGATAAATTGTTGATGTGAAACATTATGTACCCTGTAAATTTTCACCCAAATCATAATAAAATGTTTCAAAAGAAAAAGGTATATGTAGAAACTTTTGAATTAGGTGTATGGGGGAGGGGGAGAAATAGGAAACCAATCACAATGATAGATGTATAATTACCACCCCAGGGGGGTGAACAACAGAAATGTGAGTGAAGGGAGGCACGAAAAGTATAAGATATGAACATAATAATTTATAATTTATCAAGGGTTCGTGAGTGTGGGAGGGTGGAAGAGGGAGGGAAAAAAGAGAAGCTGTTATCAAGGGCTCAAATAGAAAGAATATGCTTTGAAAATGATGATGGCAACATATATACAAATGTGTTTGAAAAAATTGATATATGAATTGCTGTAAGAGCCCCCAATAAAATGACTTAAAAAAATTAGGTGTATGTTTTGTTGAGTATATTCTCAAAAGCAACAAAATAAATATAACTGGTGGGAGGGATCCTCTCCATGAATTCCTCTCATTATCTTCTTCCTACATGAGTCTTGTGTCCTTTTATCTGGGCAGATCTAAATCAGACAAAGAAAGAAAGCTAAAATGACTAAAGCAAAATCAGCAATAAGAAGTGTCATTTCCCCACTTAAATAAATCCTACCTACATATGACTTTACCTACACAGAATTAGGCATACTCCCAAGTTCTTTCAGAAGTTACAACTAAAACTATTTCTCTTAATAGGGACATTAAAGTTAGCAGAGTCCACGAATCCTTCAGAGAAATAGCAGTGACAGGAAAATAAATGAGTAAAAATGTAAGAGGGGTAAGTTTCAGGGCTGAATCTTGGGTAAGCTACTGAAAATACCTACACACGGTTCTAAATATGTCAAGAAGTGCTATGATCACTGTACACATATGTGTGCATAAGCAAATGTGGTGAAGAAAGCTGATGGTGCCCGACTATCAAAAGATATAGCATCTGGGGGTCTTACATGCTTGAAGGTAACAAGCAGTCATCTAGCTCAGAAACAACAAATTCCATATGGAAGCACACCAGCCTGTGTCACCATGAGGTGTTAAAGGCATCAGGTATAAAGCATCAAAGAATAAAAAATCTTATCATTGGAAATGAGGGGGACCCAAAGCCCACCTTGGTAGGCAACTGGACATCACCTTACAGAAGGGTTGCGGGGCAGGGTGCAGTGTAGCAACAATGAAACATTCCTCTAGTTCCTGAATATTTCCCCCACCCCCGACCCCCATCATGATCCCAATTCTACAGTACAAATCCGGCTAGATCCCAGGATGTACACTGGTACAGAGAGGAACCAGAAACACAGGGACTCTAGACAGATGATCCCTTCAGGACCAGTGATGAGAGTGGCAATACTAGGAAGATGGAGGGAAGGTGGGATAGAAGGGGGGAACCCATTATAAGGATCTGCATATAACCTCCTCCCTGGGTGAAGGGAGACGCCAGATAGTACAAGACATGACAAAATAATAATCTATAAATTATCAAGGGTTCATGAGGGAGGGGGTGTGAGGAGGGTGTGGGGAGGGTGTGGAAAGGGCGTGGGGAGGAAGGGGATGAAATGAGAAGCTGATACCAAGGGCTTATGTAGAAGCAAATGTTTTGAGAATGATGAGGGCAACAAATGGACAAATGTGCTTGACATACAATGGATGGATGGATGGATGGATGGATTGTGATAAAGAGTTGTGAAAGCCCCCAATAAAAGGATTTAAAAGAGAGAGAAAAAAAAGGCAGAGCCCATGGGAATAACATATACTCTGGGGGGGAAAATGCTATACAGAATCCTAAAGATTGTTTTTTTTAAAGCTTTACAAAAGCAGGCAGCCTCAGCTTTCTCCTGAGGAACGGTTGGTGGGTTTGAGCCACTGAACTTTGGATTAGCAAATTCAACACTAGCCACAGTTCCACTGCTTGGTACACAAAGGGGTTTCAAAGAGTTTGTGAAATAAGTGGAATTAAAAATTAACCTGATGGGCTGAGCCCCAGTGGCGTAGTGGTTGTGCGCAGGACTGCGGCCCACTGGGATGGAGGTTCAATTCCCCTCACAGGAGCAAAGGCTGGACCTCCTACTCCCACCACTAGGGCAGTGATTGCCCCCCCCCAAAAAAAAATTAACCTGATAATTTGAAGCGCCTTGTCTATCTTGTAGTAAAATATATGTAATAATTTGCCATTTTAACATAAATGCCATTTTAACATAAGGTGAGATCTTTGAAAATGTGGGTTCTGTTCTAGTGTACCTGGAATGGAAACGTACAGTCTCAGCAGGGTGTCAGTGGAAGGAACTGGTTCTAAATTTTTCTCTACCAACTACCCTATTAAGGGGCAAGGTGAGCAAACTCCACCTTTATCCCTGTGTAGCCAAAATCGGCATGAATCCTATTCCCACTGGGAAATGGATGCAGCCTTCACCTTCCCACACTTCCCGTGGCAAAAACTCTCTCTCAGATCCCTAACCGCCCAGAGCACTATCAGCCCCCAGCTTTTCTGCCCTGGGTCACAACATGCCTGGACGCCTGAGGGGAAGTCACTGGGGAGGCAGTCACAAT
>PVJH01049895.1:0-10087 GCA_004026705.1 Nesogale talazaci | reverse complement strand
TAAAAAATCTCTAGAAAACGATAATATTTTATTATGAAGAACACAGCAACTCAATCAAAAAATAGGCACAGGATACAAGTAGAACATTTATGCTTTCTGGCTGTGAACATCGCGGTGGAAGAATCGTTGGCACCAGCCTTCATGTCCAAATCCAAGTCTCCGTAAGAGCCGGGAGGGCTGTGAAATGTGGAGCCATTCTGAGGTGGGGGTTGGGCACAGGTTGTATTCCAGAGCCTTTGGGTTTGTCACTTGCTCTCCTGTGGAGGGGGTGGATACAGCCACCAAGGCCAGGCCACACCAGGTAGATAGGAGAGTTGTGGTGCCAAAGAGGGCTGTCTTATGAGGAGGCCCTCAAAGATCAGCTTTCAGGTGCCCATCTAACTGTGGATAAGATCTTTGTCTGTGGCCTCAAAGAAGGCACTGAAGAGGACCACCTACCGGATGACTTTGAGCAAGAAGGGAAAACTGAAGTAATTGAAATCATGACTGATTGAGGCAGTGACAAGAGGGGCTTTGCTTTCGTGACTTTTGATGACCATGACTCTGTGGATAAGATTGTCATTCAGCACTGCCTACCATATTGCAAATGGCCACAAGTATGAAGAAAGGGAAGACCTATTGAAGTAAGAATTAGCAAGTGCCTCTTGCAGTCAGAGAGGTTCAAAGCCGTTCTGGAGACGTCAGTGGTGGCTGAGGAGGCAGTTCAGTGGGAAAACAATTCTGGTTGGGGTGGAAACTTCAGTGGACACGGTGGCTTTGGTGGCAGCTGTGGCAGTGGTGGATGTGGCTGCAAGGGGGTGGTTATAATGGATTTGGTAATGATGGTTTTGGAGGCAGCTGTCATGGTTATAGTCAGGAAGCAGCGGCAATGGAAGTGGTTGGTGGATGGGGCTGTGTAAACCAGCACAGTGCCTACAGTGCGAGCGGCAGCTGCTAGAAAGCAGAGATAGTGGAAGCAACTTTGGCAGTAAGTGGCAGGAGCTACAATGATATTGGCAATTACAGCCCTTCCTTTTTCCAATTTTGGACTCATGGAGGGAGGAAACTCTGGCGGCTGAAGCTCTTGCCTCTTACAGTGGGTGGAAGTCGATACTTTGCCAAACCATGAAACCAGGGTCGCTTTGGTGGTTCAAGCAGTAGCAGTAGCTGTGGCAGTGCTGGAAGATTTTAATGACTACCAGGAAACAACTCTTAGCAGGAGAGAGAGCCTGAGACGTGACAGGCTACACTATGTTTGTGAACTCAGCCAAGCACTGCAAAGACCTGTTTTAGATCATGCTCATAAGTATGGGCAAAATTTGATGACTCTATTTGTGACTGATTGTACAATAGGTTATTTTTGTTTCTGTTCTGTGGAGACGGGAAAGCATCCCAACAAAGGATTTTAACGCAGCTTGTTTTTACACTCTTTTTTTTGGGGGGGGGGGCGGGGGGCATCACTGCTCTCTGGTGGTGGGAGTAGGAGGCCCAGCCCTACTGCTGGAATTGAACCTCCATCCCAGTGGGCCGCAGTCCCACGCACAACCACTATGCCATCGGGGCTCAGCCCTGTTTTCACACTCTTACTGTGGTTTGCTAAATGTCGTAGTCAGATCATGATGCTGAATTAGTCTTTACTAATTTACTAACGATGACATCCAGCCATCTTATGAAGAAATGTTCATTAGTTACGGGAGTAACACAGATTAACAGATCAACCTCACACAGACCCTTGGCAAAATTAGACTGAAATCCAGAAAATAATACAGGCTGGAAAGGATGTGCAGAGATTGGGACATGCATAGATTATTGGTGTGATCACAGAATTTTACACCCATTATGGTCAACAGTATGGTGCTTCGTTAAACAAATGCCAAGACAATACCTTATGCACTGACACACTCTCTACTTGGTATATATCTGACAAAAATAAAGACTGAAAAACGTATGTACACCTGTCAGAGTAACCAGCCTCTTAAACATCATCACGGGCCCGGTAGGTGCAATTTTACAGCGATAATTAAAGATAATAGTAAAGTCATAGAGCATAAGAAAGGTAGAAATAATGGAGTCAGTCACATTTCAGGGTGGCATGCTCACCTCAGCCCCCCTTGGTGGTCCATGTGAAGAGAGATAATTAGGAGGGAGGGGAAGAGTGGACATGGGAAAAGGGAACATGAAGGAGAGGGGGAGGAGTTGGGGGAGGAGAGGTGGCCCAGAGAGGGAGAGAGAGCTCCTTTATTATGACCAAACCTTATATTTATTTTGGGGACATGCAAGTCCCCTAATTACAGCTAAGCTTCCTAAGCACATAGGTCACTATAGGTTATGCAGTAATAAGGAGGAGGGATTGAGGTCCCAATGTGACAAGGGCAGACCCCAGACTCATGGATGTGACTGAACAGGTTTGACTAGTTCTCTGGCTCTACACAGAGATGATTTACAAGAGGATGGGAAACCCACCTACTGGGACCATGCTGGTGGTTCACTGGCTTCAGGGAGAGGGAATCTATTGTGATATAACAGCAGGACATGGGTCCTGCAGTCAGAGGTCTGGCAGACTGGAACCTTCAGGGAAATGTCTCTAAGCTTCTGACCTCCCACCAAATTTTGCTTAATAATTTGGAGGAGATATGACTGTGGCAAAGCCTTATATTCCTCCAACACACACCCATGTGTATCGTAGTAATTTCTAGAAGAGCAAAAATACAGCCTGTCTGTAAAGGAGTGATTAAACACATGGTGGTGTCTACATGCAAGGGGAGAGCTGCATTCTTCAAGAACAGTGATCAGTGTCAATCACGTCAGGACATAGACAAGATTGGAGGAGATTCTGCTTAGCAAAGTTAGTCAATCTCATAAGCAGAAATATTTCATAATACCATTATTCTGAAGAAATAAGAAATAAAAAAAATAAAAAATAGTTTTCACATCAAAGGAAATGATTTTGAAGATGATGGTGAGGACAGAGCTGAGGCAGTGGGGGTCAGGGAAGGGGGAAGGGACAGTGGGCTAAGGAGGGTGTGTAGGTAGGAAAAAGAAAACAGAAAAAGTGGGTGTCACAGGAAGACAGGAAATGGAGCCACTTGCACTGTGGAGGGGTGGGGTGGTGGGGTGGGGTGAGATATTTTCTGGGACATGTCACTGTTTTGACAAAATAGGTGGAGCAACAACATGTAGTATGACTTTGTTTGTATATGTTCTATTCAACAAATTAAAAAAAAAAGAATACAATAAAAATAAAAGGATCGGGCTGAGCCCCGTTGGCGTAGTGGTTGTGCGCAGGACTGCGGCCTACTGGGATGGAGGTTCGATTCCAGCTCCACGGAGCAAAGGCTGGGCCTCTTACTCCCACCACCTGAGGGCAGTGATGCCCCAAAACAAAAACAAAACAAAAAACAAAACAAAAAAAATTAAAAGGATCAGGGCTGAGCCCCAGTGGCGTAAGTGGTTGAGTGCGGGACGGCAGCCCGCGGGCTTGGCGGTTCAAATCCAGCGGCGGCTCTCAGGAGCGGCACTGGGTAGCGCCCACGACCACCAGAGGCAGTGATGCCCACAAAAAATAGAAGGATCACAGCCTTCAACCGTCTCCAGAATCCTGACTCATCAGACCTCCACCTTGGTCTGAGTGGTTATTAAAGGAGGAAAATTAAAATAGAAATGGATTTAAATTCCTTTGTGACATACAGGCTACTTTCACGAACTCCCCTAGCACCCTCGGCCTATGAGGCACATGGCCTTCTCAGGGGACCTCTGGGCTTCCTTCACTGACATTCAGCTGGGACTCCACCCCGTGCGGTGGCCCCCGTGACGCAGGCTCTGGGCACCAAATCCCTTGTTGGACGCCAGCTGCTGCTGCTGCTCCAGTGAGTCACGGGGAGGAGGGGGCTGACTCCTGTATTCCATCTGCCCTCCTCCACTCTTTCTCAACATCTGGGTAGGGCAGGAACACGAAAGCATGAGACAAGGGAGAAAAGCAATGGGCCTGGAGTGGGGCTGTAGTTGAACAGGAAAAGAAAAATAGGTTCCTTCATGGGGAAGACTGGTCTCTGTGGCCACCGGGATCGGATCGCTATGCCATACAAACTCATGGTCTCTTGACTCAGGCCAGACTCCGGAAGAGGGTGAAGATTGATTCTGACAAACTTTGAATGGGTGTGTTCCCTAGGTCATTCTTTCAGAAGCAGGACTCAGTGAAATTCACATGTAAGAGACTTTCTGTTGTTCCTCTTCTCTCCAGTGTTCATTCTTGGGAGAGCTAGCGTTGTATCTAAGTGTGTAGGTATGTAAGGATATCTCATTATTCTTTTAATTTATATTAGTTTTACAGTGGATGAGATTTTGTCTTTTCAATGATTTAGGAGCCATCTATATGACGCCTTGGGCCTGTGTCTACATCTTTTCGAGAATTAGACTTTCTTAAAAAAAACCATAGGCCTTCTTTATGTATTTTAGATATTGATCCTTTGTCATGTTGGGAAAAAAACTTTAAAAAATAGACATTCTTTGACTAGAGTTAGATATTGATAGGTATTTGATAGAATGGGGATTTTTATGTAAGTATAATTACAGGTAATAAGTTACTAAAGGAGTCGATGGTAAACAAGCAATCTCTAAATTTTGGAGGTTGCACGCAGTATTGTAACCGGTGATGTCATTCCTAAGGACATGGCCATGAATCAGAGAAGTGTTTGATCTTCCACAACCAAACAGAAGACGTACAGGGTCTGTGTTAGTCTGCAATGAACAGAGAAACAAATCCAGAGACTCTCACTTATGTAAGAGAGAGTTTTATATTGAAGAGTAATTGTATATTAAAACATGTTAAAGACTGGATATTTTAAAATCAGAAGAAGTTAAAAATCAAGGAATCAAATCAATGTGAAGGAGTGGGGAAGTGGAGATCCAAAACCCATCTGTAAGTTAACGCATTAAAGAATGGGAAAACTTGGGATCCGTCCTCAATGTGTTAAGAAAACAACGCAGCCAGTCCAGATCAAGTTCATAAATTCTCTATTAGCCAATATATCCAATGCCAGTCTATAAATTCCTCTTTAGGCTCATGCAACACATACAATGATGCGGAGTGCAGGAAGATCACAGGCCAGTGGGTGGAAAGTCTTGTGGATCTAGTGGTGGTTGGAACCATCTCAGTGCTGGCCTGGGACTCCACGTGGCTCCTCCAGTTCCAGTGCTCTGGTTCCATCAGCATGGCTCCACGTGGCTTGTCAACAGCATACAGGGAGAGTGTGTGCCTCCCCTCCAGGGAGTAAGACAGAAGTTTCCAGAATCCTCAGGAGAAGGCCATGCCCACACAGAAACCTCATTGTCTGTGACCTGATTGAGCGGCTAGACTCCACCCCTTCACTCAAGTTGATAGCATATTATGTAACTGTCACAGGGTTCTCTCTGCTGATATTCCTTGTTTCAGTCAGGAGAAAGGTCAGTATAGAGTTTCAACAGTTCTCAGTAGAGAATAAGGCACAGCCTGATCTGGAAAAGAGGAGGAAAGGATTATCACCCAAGGAAATCACACATCTTCATTTGAAGATCATATTTGGGGGAGAACATCTGCAAACACAGTCCTGCCTCTCTCAACCCCCAGGTCCCAGCCAGTACACAGACTCCAGGTCACATTTCCCAGCCACTGCTGTACTCCCCAGCCTCTTGTCCTCTGTCCCCAGTAAATATTGATTAAATGAATGTTGCCTTCCCTGAATGTTTCTTTTCCAGTCATAGTGAAAGTGCTATGGGTTCATGACCATCAACAGAGGCTACAACCATTGGCTGAAAGGTGATTTGGGTTGATCTGCTTAGGGAAGAAAGATTACAGTTTTGTTGGCTTCTGACTCTCTAGAAGAATGTACTCACCATGGCACAGACAGTTTTTGCTTGGCTTGTTACCAAAAGGTTGGTGGTTTGAACCCCACTCCTGGCACAAAGTAAGGAAAGGCCTGCAAGATTCCAGCCAATAAAATTCTATTTATTAGTTAAGAGTCTGCAATAATTGGGGTCATCATGAGTCAAAATCATTTTTTTGGCGGGGTGGGGGGGACAACTTTCTATTGTAAATTAAGTGAGGATTTACATTTAGATCAACTTTGTATTCAATAGTTTAAAACTACAAGTCAAGCTCCACCACCCCCACCTCCCACCCAGTAGTATCCCTGTCCCATGCTTCTTGATTTCCCTTTTCCCTCCTAGACGATCTTCCATTCACCTATGTTCACGCCTGTCAGCTGTCTAGCATGGTGCTTTGTTCTCCCCTCCTAGGCATCTCCAAAGTCTGCTCTCTTTGGTATGAAAGGCTTAATCTTGATTTTGAATATGTATCTTTCCTTCTGACAGTGGTTTCATCGGGTATTTGTCCTTTTGTAGCTGATTGATTTCAATGCAACAACATTTGTAGCAGTATATTGATAGGGTGCTGCCAGAGGGACAGATCAGATACAGAAGAGGATGTGAAACAAGGAATATCATTGCTGATGTCAGATGGATCTTGACAGAAAGGAGACAATATCACAATAATGTTTACTTGTCTTTTATTGACTATGCTAAGACGTTCAACTGTGTGGATCATGACAAACTACGTATAGTTTTGAGAGGAATGGAAATCCCCAACTACTATATTGTCCTCACGGATCAAAAGACAGTGTGTAAACAGAACAAGGCCATAGTGCATGACTTATAGTTAGGAAAAGTATTGTTTTCCTCTTGTCATACTTATTAAATCTATATACTGAGCAAATAGAGAGGTTGGCTTACATGAAAAAGAATGTGACATCAGGATTGAAGAAAGGCTTATAAACAACCCGAGATATACAGATGGCACAACCTTGCTTGCTGAAAATGAGGAGGGCTTGATGCACTTGAAGATGACGATGAAGCATTGCAACCTTTCATATGGATTATGACTCAATGTAAAGAAGACCTAAATCTTTACAACTGGACCAATGGTGACATCATGATAAATGCAGAAAAGACTGAAGCTGTCAAGAATTTTGTCTTACTTGTATCCGCAATTACTGCTCATGGGAACAGTGGTCAGGAGGTCAAAAGATACATTGCATTGGGTAAATCTGATGTACAAGAACCTGTTTAGAACACTGAAAAGCAAGGATCATACTTAAGTCAGGGCATTGTTCATTGCCTCGTGTACATGTGAAAGCTGGACATTGAATAAGGAATATTGAAGAAGAATCAATACATTAGAATTAGGTGTTGGCTAAATGCTTTTATATGGTTTCTAACATTTCTTTTTCAGTTTGTTGCTGTAATGTCTTCCTAAAGTTTTCTAAATTTAGGTCTAAATTTTCTAAAGTTCATCTATGCTTTCCTTACTGACACCTAATGATAAACATTTTGCTCACTGTGATGTTCTCCATGTCAATCTGTGCCATGAGTTGCTTAATGGCATCACCATTTTTTTGTCACCATTTTTTAAAAAAGTAATGCATAGTATTCCATAGCCATGATCAGAATTTCTTTATCCATTTTTCTATAATAGGCATTTAGACTGTTTCCATCTTCTTGCTATTGTGAGCAGTGCTGAAATGAACACGGGTGCACATGTCTACGTTATGACTCTTACCTCTTTAAAATATGTACCCATTATAAAATATGTTCCCATTGCAGAATGGGAAATTTTTTGGAGAATAACTTGGCAAGCAAGGGATTTATCTCTAGAATCTACTGAAAATTACAACACCCCAACAAGAAAAAGATGAATTTAAGAAATTTAAAAGTGGGCAAAGGACATGGAAAGTTCATCAGTGATGACAGCATCTAAATGTCCAACAAACTTAGGAAGTGTCACTAAGAGAGAGACAATGGCATTGACAGCCATGAAGAGAGAGAGAGAGAGAGAGAGAGAGAGAGAGAGAGAGAGAGAGAGAGAACAAGTTCTCAAGAGACTGTGGAGAGATTGGAATCTTCACTGCTCATGAGACTATAAATATATACAGTCACTATGAAAAGTGATATGACATTACCTCAAGCAATTAGGAATCGGAATCCCACAAGGGCCAGCACCCTTTCTTTTGTCCAGGACCTCAGTCTCTCCACTTTGTCGGGGTGAGGGGGTGGTCTTCTTATTTCCTGTCCTACCACCTTTCTTTGTTGTCTGCATTCCCATCCACCATCCCACTCCATGACGCTGATGAGATCACCCACTTGATCTGGTAGATGTCAAACCGTGGATCCAAAAAATGAGGAACCCTACCTAATTCACAATTTTTTTTTTAAAAAAAACCTCATTTGAAGAAAATAACAATGGAAACAAGTGACACTCTCCTTCTTAGGGGGCATTGGAGATTCATTCACTGAAGCGGAGCTGGGATTGCTCTCTGCGCTGCTGGTCCCATGGCACTGGCTCCAGGCACCACATCCCTTCCTGGCCTCTCGTTCCTGATGCAGCTGCACAGCAGGGTCTGGCTGGCCCTGGCCAGTGAGTCCTGGGTGGAAGGAGATCCTCTCCGCTAGTCCTCTCAATCCCTTCCCAAGCGTGCCCAAGGGGGCGTTGCTCCCCTGCGGGATTAGAAACAGGGGTGGTAGAAGAGCTGGCAAAGGTGAAAAGCAATGCAGGGCAGGGCGTGGCAGTTGGATGGGGAGGGAAAAGCAGGCTTCATGGGAAGGCTGGGAGACCCTAGCCACCCACATATACCCCGACCTAGAACCTGACTCTCTTCCCTTCCTCTCCAGCAGAAGTGGGCAGGAGATTTGATGAGGAATGTGCCCATCAAGCCCAGTAAGTATCTGGGTTCTAGCACCCCGTGTCCTTGCTTACAGAATCTCAGTGAAGAACCAAGAAGATGGAGCTAAGGAGGTGGGAAGGGGTGGGTGGTGTGAGGACAGTGGTTGGAAGGGGCCCTGCAGTCTGTGACAGCCCAGCCTGTGACGGGTGCTTTTGATATCACGGGGATAGGGTACAGGGTATCTGGTGGGTCCTCTTTTCTCCACAGAACCCTCACCTGAAATGTTCCTCTCACAGAAGGAAAAGAAGCTTAAAAACAATTTTTTCCACTTGCAAAAAACAAAAACAAAACATTGCACATTGAATTAGGAGAAAAAATACAGAGTGGATGGATAGTTTTATATTCAAGAGTTCACACACTTTCTGTTTCCACTCATTCTTTGCAATGCCTGCAATGAACCATCATGTAGTTCATCTGGTCCACATGTGGCCTGTTCCTATTGTTCCTTCTTTCCTAACCCTCTGAACTTTATCATTGGGTAAATTCTTCCTTTTCATCATAAATGGTTGGCAATTTTTCTACAGGAAGGAATTCAGTTCTGGGAGAAATGGCTCTGGCTGAGACAACCTGGGCCCCCACTGCGCTGTGCTGGACCTTCCTGTACAAATCTGCTGGCCCTCTTCCTCTGCGGGTGAGGGAGTTGGGGTTGGGTTATGACTGGAAATGTACCCCCACCTTTTGGAGGAGTCCCATTTCTAGCTCTGGGAGTATAGGGCTTGGATCTGCAATACCCCAAGCCACGTGGTTTGCCCAAACCACGTGGCTTCCCAAACCATATGGTTTCCCAAAAGACCGTATAAAATAAAATCGAAATACCCCATATGGTTTCCCAAACCATATGATAGTTGATGTAAGGAACAATAGTGGATGTTAGCCGTCTCCTCACCTGTGTTTATGGGTGTCAGCGCAACTGTTTCGCGAAGCAGGATTATCAGAGTAAAAGTGAATTTGTAAACTGTATGGGAACTAAAAATTAGGAATAAAAACATTTTCTTAAAAAAAGTGCCTCCCAGTCTCTGGCAGTAGGACGGAGCCCCTGAAGCACTCCCTTCTACAGAAGGGGAACAGTGAGAGGAGCAGCGTCTAACAGACTTGACTCTTCAAAAATACCCAGTGACAGGTCACCATGGCCTGGTGGTGGTCGCTCCTGCTAGGGCTGTGGACAGTCACACCTGCCTGGACCGGGGACAAAGGACTCACTGTGTGCATGAACACCAGCGACCGCAAGCGAATGCCTGGCCCAGAAGACAAACTCTCCGAGGAGTGCGAGCCCTGGAAGGATCACGCCTGCTGCATGACCGACACCAGCTGGGAGGCCCATCTGGAAGTGTCTCGGCTCCACAACTTCAGCTTGA
>PVJH01049894.1:0-10063 GCA_004026705.1 Nesogale talazaci | reverse complement strand
AAGTGTGTGGGGGAAGCAGAGTTCGTGGAGGGTGAGCACGAGGGAACTTTGTCAATTGGGTGGGGAAATTCCACGACCTTCTAATCCCATTTTGCCATGCACTTTTTGAAGTCCAGCCGCACAGTCCTCAGGATTGGTGGGGCCCTCTGCTTGCGAATTTGCCTACTCGTGAAAACTTATCTGCCACCCAGCATCAATATCCACAGCCCCATCTTTTATGGTCGTCCTTGAGACAGCAGACAGAGGACTTCGGTGGCTGGTTTTAAAGATTAAGGCTGGAAAAAAAAAAAAAAGAAAGAAATTAAGGCAGGAATGGGAAGCAGAACAATAGTTTCAAGCCTTTTCTAATTCTGCATTATGGGGTGCTCATGAAAGAGGAAAGCAACAAAAACGGGCATAAAGGAGCTGAGGTAGCTTATCCAACAGAGAAATTAGGATGCGCTCTTTAAAAAAATTTTTTTTTCTTTTATTATGGATTGGGTGCAGGTTTTACCTTCAGCCATTTGTAACATTCTGATGTAACCCACCCATTGCAATCCCCTCCATGTACAATGGCTCTGTCCCACCTCCTCCCTGTTTCCTGTCTCCATTCCTTCTTTTTGCTTGATCCTTCGAACTCTGTTCCTGGGTAAATGCTGCCCTTTGGATGTTAAAAATGCTAACACGGGAGGGGTGTGTGTGTGTGTGTGTGTGTGTGTGTGAAATTCTGCTCTAGGCCTGATGGATAAGGGCCTTAGACTCAGGGGCTCTTCTGGTCTCCATCGAGCCAGCAAACCTGGTCTCTGATTGTGGTCTTTTCCACATTTCTCCCACTCTGTTCAGAACCTTCTAGTGTGACCCTTTTCAGGGTGGTGCTCAACGGCGCTTCTGGCCTCTGTGATAGAGGCTGATGTTCGTGGATACCTTGTTTCCATGCAGTGGCACGTTTTTTCTATTAAAGCTGAGCCCAGCTAGAATTCTTTGTAAGGCGTATTTTAAGTTCTACATAGAATTTGAACACATAGGAGTTGTGGGAAACTTGTGTTTTCCACGAGTAGCGCAGAGAACCCTCCACTCAAGGCTTTGGAAAGTAGAGTCTCTTAAACTATCATTGCCGAGGGCTTCTGACCCCTGGTGTTTTGTCACCGGTGGCTGTTGTGACCGTTACCTGAGGTAGCAGTGACACAGCACGGGCACCTGCCCTTCTGTTGTGCTTCCCTTCATTGTACCACATTGAGGCCCCGGGCAGCCCTACATCGAGCACGTCTGTGGGCACCATTTTTCCAGCAGCACCCTCTTTGTGTCTCCGTGTCCCATCTTGGTCATTCTTATGACACTTCAAATTTTTGATTGTGCTATTGTGAGACTTTATACACTGCAGTGTCGCTTACACATACATGACTTTTTTCCCCCTTTTTCTTTAACTTATTCTCATCACTGCCCTGGTGGGAGTAGGAAGCCCAGTCTTGCTCCTGGAGAGCTGCTGCTGGATTTGAACCATCAACTCTGTGAGCCACAGTCCTGCACACAAGCACTCTGCCACCAGGGCTCAGCTCACATACATGACTTTTATACGCACTTGGAAATCCAAAAACTTTGCGTCCTCTGTTGTAACGTTTGCTTTCTTGTGGTTGTTTGGAAAAGAGTTGAGCCATCTGTACCTGCCACTGCGCCCCGTGAGGACAGAATGCATCACCTCACAGCAGGAGCAAGGCCTAGGCCCTGTGGAGTCTTTCCTGCCTCTCTCCCAGCTTCTGGGGCCGACTGGCACTCCAGGGCTGCAACTCTGACTCATGACCTCCTTCTTGTCTACCTGCTGTGTCTTTTCTCTTTCCCCCCTAAGGACAGAAACCATATGGGATCAGGACTCAATTCTGCTCCAGCGTGACCGCATGTGCCCCTAACCCAGCGACCCCTTTCATAACAGTGCCAAAATTAGAGTTCACAAAGTCGCAATGAAATAATTTTATGGGGCTGAGCCCCGGTGGCGTAGTGGTTGAGTGCGGCCCACTGGCTTGGTTCAAATCCAGCAGCATCTCTCCAGGAGCAAGGCTGGGCCTCCCACTCCCACCTGAGGGCAGTGATGCCCCCCCCCCCAAAAGAAAATAACTTTATGGGTGCGTTGGCGGGGAAGGTGTCACCACAACACAAGGAACCGTATTAAAGTGCCACGGCATTAGGAAGATTAAGAACCACTGCCCTAACTGGTAACCCTTCAAAGACTTGTTGGCCAGTTGAGTCACGTTCACATGGATAGAGGTTATGGCTTCAGCCTGGATCTTGGGAACCAATAATTCAGTCCTTTCCAAGGTGTCGTTGAGGGAAGACCTGGCCTGTGCCCAGATGTACCTGACAACCAACTGCTCCTGTGCCCTGGTGTGCCCCAACTGACAAGATACCGTGACTGTGTTCCAACCTCCTCATCTCCACTCAGGGTCCTCTGGAAGTTGTGAGCCACTATTCTGTCCTTGACAGTAGGTTCACAGACAGATCTTACATACCTGTCTTTACAGACACACGTCCCATTGACACGTGAACAAAATCACAGATATTCATTGAAAACAACTTAAAAATAAGCATAATTATATACAATTAACTTCTAAGTGAAACTACAGGATGCTCCATGTTTATATGAAATTTACAATATTTAACATTGCACAACTTTCGAGACCCTGGGTTTGGCATATCGTAAGAGTTTCTTGGGTCAGTCAGTCGGTATGACCGTTTCTACTTTATCAACTGTCTGTATATTTGATGGCCATATTTATATTTATTACCGAAGTAACGATTTTATGAATAAAACCAATTTGCTGGAATTAGCACTCAGTGTATGTTCGCATCAAATTGAGACATGTCTGTAGAGATAGGCACACCACACTAAATTTCGAGATTCGAAGACTGAGACCAAAGTGGATTTGGATATATATTTGGCAGAAGGCAGCTCAAGTGGTCGGAAGTAAGTGGTAAGTGGTTCCTGTGATTTTCGTTGAGGAAATGGAAATGCATCAAAATGACGCATCCCATCACCCTCGTGTTAAGCTGCTCCCTCCGGGCCTTGCTTTAAAGCCAGTTCTGAGTTCGGTCAGAACTCTGCTGGTGGACCTGAGGATGAGATCAGCGCTGACCGTGTCCCTCCCGATGAAACTAATGTCCCTGTGGTGGTCTTGCCTTGCAGTGCTGGCTCGAAGAGCCGTACATGAGTACATCATCACGTCCATCAAGGAAGTGCTGCGTGTCCACTTCAACCGGGCTGTGGAGCTGAAGGTAAGCGAGTCCCCAGGCAGGGTGCTCAGGTTGGCTGGCTTCTGAGTCCCCGAGGCACCGGGAGTCTCTGTGTCGCAGGAGAGGGACACGGAGGCCCTGACTCCAGCAGATTCATCTAGAATTTCCCCGAGTCACGCTCTCCTGGCTGGCACCTGCTCATCCCCTCCCCACTCAGACATCACTTCATCAGGGAAGCCTCCCTTGACTAAACAGGGAGGTGGGGTTTCAGCTGCCAGCCGGGCTAGGCTGGCAGAGGTGGAGCATGCAAGGGGGAGGTTCAAGGCCAAGGAGCCTGGCTGGGGCCCAGGGCTTGCTGTCAGCATCCACTGTAAAGGTCGGTGCTTCAAACCCACCCAGCAGCACTGTGGGACAAAGTCCTAGAACTGTGCCATCAAGAAGCCCCCAGGGGCAGTTCTGCTCTGCGACACTTGGGGGTGTCATGAGTTTGAATTGACTTCCCAGAAGGCAGTGGGTTTTCTGGTTACGCTTGGGGGAGTCTTGGACTGGAGGGAGCGGAGTTTGGGGTGAGGGATATAGAGGAGACATCTGGTTTTAGAGTGAGTACCTTGTTGACCTTCCTCCCACCGCTTCTACGGGTTGCATGTGTGAGTGAGCACGTGGTACATTTACAGAGAAGTCGCAGCGGGTGTGTGTTGTCCCGTACATTCACTGAGGGAGTGGTGGGATTCAGATGTTGTGTGATGGATCCAGGCCAGGGCCTCTTCGTCTTGTTCAACTCGGGAAGGCTCCATTCTACACCTGGCTCTGGCCCTCATGAGAGCCATCACCACCTAGGTGGGCTTCTGGGCTGACAGCCCCCCACCCTTCTGAGTGAGACATGCTCTGAGTTCGAAATACACATGGCTTTCAAAGACTTACGTGGGGGTGGAGGGGGAGCAAGTGTGAGGTATCTCCTGCCCTTCCTGCCCGATCACTTGCAGCGGTACTTCCGGTGAAAGAAAAGGTATTCAAATGAATGCTACTGACCGACTGAAGGGCGTGATGCCTGCATTATGTTCTAATGAAGTGACTTGGTGGGGGGAAATGCATGTCACCTATTATGTTTACTTTTGTGGCATGGTGACCTAGCCCCAAACCAACCCAAACCCAAGCCCATTGCCATCGAGTTCATTCTGGCTCATAGGGACCCTGCGTAGGGTTTCTGAGACACTACACCTTTACAGGAGTAGACGGCCTCAGTGTGAACAGCTGATCCTGCTGTTGGCAGTCAGTGCCGAACCCACCGCACCACCAGAGCTGCTAGAGACAGGAACTGCCTGTGTGGCGCCCACTCTCTTTCAGAGCCTCTCTGGGGCACGAGTGCACGCTTCCATTTGCTTTCAGTAAAGCAAGCGTCTCGATCCCCCGCCACTCGGTGTAATGCCTTCTTCAGTGTCTGCCACTTGCCGCGCTCAGGGCTGAACCTGTCTGCTCTTGAGGAGTCTGGCAAGCGTAGAAACAGACACGGGCCCCTGAAATATAAAATGCGGATTCCCCAGAAAGCACGGCCCTCTCGTGGGAAACCAGCCTCGGGTGTTAATTTGCTTTCCACTGTGGTGCTGGACTCTCGGCCCTCTGGTGCTGTCGCGTTGGCCCCAACCCATCGCGACCCTGTGCGCGGCAGAACGAAGCACCGCGCGGTCCTGCACCGTCCTCACACGTTCCTGCGTCCCCGTCCATTGTGGCAGCCACGGTGTCAGTCGGCCTCAAGGCGGCCAGCTCTCTTCCTTTGTGCCCTTCTCCCACAGGTCTATGAGATTTTCCCCGACTTCACCTTCCTGGTCACCTCCAGCCCCGTGGTCTACACGGCCGTCTCGGTCATCAATGTGCTCATCGGCAGCAAGCTCGTGCGAGACCGGACCCCGCTCATCCTGGCCCTGAGGCCCTCCTTCTCTGCGCCGGACGCCAGGTTTCAGGTCCAGACAGGTGAGAGGACCTAGGCTAGAAACTAGTAAGGTGAATCTTAAGTTCCATTGATTTAAAAACTTAGGTGAGGTTAAAGAAGAAGCAAACAGACACCAGCACCCAGCACCGGCATATCTCCTTTCAGTGTTGTGTTGTCCCCCGCAACAGTCTCTAGCTTGATTATTTCGAGTCTTTAATTCATTGCGAAGGCCACACAGACCTCTCAGACAATGCTCATGTTTGCAGGGTTTAGTCAGAAAGTGAGTGAGTAGGCTGCAAGGCATGTGAGAGCCGCTCAGGACACAGTCGTTCAGTCAGGACACGTGACGGGGTTCCTGCAGGCTGCTGATACTGGCCTAAAGGGCATGCCACTCCGCTGAATGCCTCAACCGGAAGGCAGCCAGCTCCAGCTCCCTGGATTAGTAAGCTCAGCTCCCCCAGTGAAGTGTCAAGGCCACTCCATTTCAAAGCTAGCCTCCTGCCTGGCTCTCCTTGTTATGTGGCCTGGGAAGTCCACCACTCTGGTGCTGGTTCTGGCACTCTGGCTCCTGGTTCTGCTGCTGCTCCTGCGAAGCCACAGCTGTCTTCTGGGTCCATAAGGGCCACTGCATAGGGATCTTGGGGTCTTGGTGGTAGTGAGACTCCCGTCCCGCTTCTCAGAGGGTGAGGAGCTCAGGTGCATTAGTCTTTATTTCACTGGGCTTCGATTCGAAGGGTCAACAGTTCAAAATCCACTCGATGCTCTAAGGGAGAAAGACGAGGCTTCTATTCTCATAAAGTTACGGTCTCAGAGACCTTCAGGGACAGTCCTCCCTGCTCTCCAGGGTGATTGTGAGTGCGTATCAGCCCGGTGGCAGTGAGTGGGAGCTGCTCATTTTCTACACAGCTGATGGCAAAGAATCCTGTTTGCAGTTACTTATGGGAGAGTTCTATCAGCGTCTGGCGCCCCCCCCCCCCCCCCCCTGTTCTTATCAGACTCAGGCAGGAAAAGGTCGTCTGGTGGGTGTTAGAGACTTGGGCTAGAAGAACCTGAAATAATCCACTGTCGCTGTGATTGTGCTTTGCAGAGAGTGTGTTTTAGTTTTCTCAGGTGGCCTGTGGCCACCCGTTTCCTAACTGCTTGTTCTGTGTCTGTGTGCCCCGGCTTGGTCATTCTCACTGCTTTTCAGACATTCTCATCGTGCGACATTTCACTCTATGGAGGGGGGCACAGGTCCCCACACTTACTTGGTTTACCACCCCCTTTTCAGATAAAACATGGCTCAGCGCCCCTTGCCTCTGGCAATGAGAAGCTTGTATATCTGAGCCTATGATCCAGGACAAAGTGTAGGTGTCTGCTTTTGCCTCTGCACCCCCCTGGGTTCTACAGCACCTGCCTCCACACATCCCTGGTGAGGGTGGCGACATTGGCGCCTACTCTGGGAAACTCTGGGCTCTTGTCTTGTAAGCAGAATGTTTTTATGCACGAGAAACCAAATCATGTGTGTCTATGGTGGCTGCCTCCTTTAAATATCCTTCATCAGGGGTGAAGAATCAAATTCGTTTGCATACATTGCTGCCCATTGTGAAGTCACCACCAAGCCTCTTAGTCGAAGAGTGATCCCCTCATCTCCTGTCCGAATGGCAGAGACTTCCAGGGCCACCTCCCCACTCTGCATGTGGCCGGTGGCAGCCTGGTGGTACCCGTTGCCTGGTGCCTCTCCCTCAGTTCCCCCAGGACTGCAGCAGGAGCAGCCAGCGCTGCCCTGGCAGGTGTGGTCCCCACCTGCCACCTGGGTATCTGTCCATTCAAAATTCATCACCGTCACATGCACTCCAGAATCCAGCCCCCCAAACGTGCCCAGTGGCCACCTGTGACTAGCGCCTCCTGGATTGGGCCGTGGAGGTTGAGAACCATTTCCTGCCTTGCAGGAAGTCCTGTGTAACAAGAGCCTGGTTAGCAGAAGCAGCTTTCGTTTGCCTGCTTGCCTTCGCAAGAACAGCTCGTGGGTGGTTCTGTGGATGTCGCCAGGAGGCACGTGCATCTGGTGGCTCCGCCACGGCAGATGCCACAATGGCTCCGATGCAAAAGAGACAACAGTCTCAGCCTGCCTTACCCTGGCAGAGTTTTCCATCACGCCCCCTCTGTGGACTCAGAGTCCAGCTCATTCCAAAGTAGTGACCTGCTAACCCGGCCATTCTCCAAGGAGCCTGGTGGATGCAGTGGGTATGCTCTGGGCTTCTGGCTGAAAGGTTGGAGGTTGAAACCCAGAAGGGTGAGCAGGTTAAGCACCCCCCAGCAGCTTAGAGAGAGAGGCCTGGCCACCTGCCGCTACACAGGTCTGTGGGGCTGGGGTGGCGGCGGGTGTGGTGAGGGGCAGCGGCTCCACGTACAGCAGAAGCAAACACTGCCCTGTCCTGCACCAGCTTCACAGTCGTTGCCATGTTTGAGCCGGTTGTTACAGCCACGGTGTCAGCCCATCTCGTGGAGGGCCTTCCTCTCCTTCCCTGCCCCTCTTGTTTAAAGTTGGCAGCTCAGCCAAGTCCTCTCGGGGCAGTTCTGTCCTGCCACGTGGAGCTGCCAGGAATCCGAATGGTTCCTCCCCCCACCCCCGGCCCCGCCCAGCCCACCAAGTGAGCGTGCTGTTCTGCATTTGGCAGCTGAAGCTCGAACGAAAGAGATTTCTCAAGTGTCGACTGTTTGGTTGCCCTGCAGTGCATTATTCTCTCCTTCTCCATGTCAGCTTTCAGGGGAGTAAGTTGATGTCCTAGTCGATATCACAAAAGTGAGCCATTTTGACCCTCTTTTGCATGTGCAGTTCAGTGGAGTCACTTGCTTTCCCGATACTGTGCTGTTATTGCCACTGCCCACTTAGGGATCCTTTCCCTGCTGGGGGGGTTTCTGAGATTGTAACGCTTTACTTTACGGGAGTAAAAAGCCCTGTCTTTCTCCCGAGGTGGTTTCAAACAGCTGACTTAATGGTTAGCAGCCCAGCGAGTAACCACTATGCCACCAGGGCTCCCAAATAGGTACCCGGTACCCCTTTAGCAATAATTCTTCATTGTACCTCTACCGCATGCTACCAGCCCCTATTGTTTCTTTAATATCATTGTGAATTAATGAGTTGCCATTATGCGTCTTGTGTTTCATTGGTTTTATGTATATATATATATATATATATATATATATATATATATAGACACACATATATACTTTTTAAAAATTTAAGACGGGCATTTATTAAGTCCTGAAAGAGACAAAGAACAATGCTAAGACACAGGCACACCATCTGGATGAGGGGTCATTAACACATGGGTAAAATGGTGCCCAAGGGTTTGAAGGGATACAAAGCTCTCAGAAGGGCATGCGAGGGCAGAGGAAACTCCCTAGAGCAGGGTTGGTGGCAGGTCAGCACATCTCGGTGGCATGTGGGACAATAGAAGCAGGGGATAGACCATGATTGGGTCCTGTAACCTCTTTTAGGCGGAGGAGCTTATGAGACTGGTCCAGGGCCCTCTGACTAGAGCGGACAGTTTGAGCTTGGCTCATGACTGTGGACCTCTGCACTGTCCCCAGCACACGGCTTTCTTCTACATGAGGACTCCGCAAATGGGTCCAAATCAGCCAGTGCTTTGCCGTGTGGTGTCCTCAGTCAAGGACACGTTCAGGCAAGCCCTTAAGAGGGCTGCCCCGAGAGCCATAGAGGTAAGCCACTTTCCAAAGCACTCCGCTCGAGTGCACAGGTAGCTGCGTCCTTGGTTAACGATGGAAAAGAATCCTGTAGAGGCTTGATCTGTGTGGGGACTCTGCAGATGCATGTTGGGCTGTCACTGCCATCCAGAGGCCTTGCAGATTGGGGGCTCAGAATGGTGACTTCTTAAGATGCTGACATTGTGACCCTAGGTATTTTGTTATTGCAGTTGCATCAGTGTTCCTTTTTTGCCCTTCACTTACATGATGATAATCTCATTCCGAAGGTCCTGATCTTCCCGCCGTCAAGTCAACTCACACAACTAAGTTACATAAGTTACCTTCACTCCGTGGAGGCCTTGGTGGTGCTAACGATTAGCGCATGGGGCTGCTAGCCCAAAGGTTGGTAGTTTGAGTCCCCCGGGGGCACCTCTGAAGAACAGCCTGGAGCGCTGCTTCCTGCAGATGACCACTCCACGGGCCAGTTTTACTTGGCACCACAAGTCTCTGATCACATCAGGCTTCCACCCCTTTTCGTGCCAACACAGCTTCCTCTGTTTTCAAGTGTGAGCCCCTGGGACACCAGGGTGCCGCCGCCTCCCGCGCTCCCAGGTGGTGGGCGAGCCAGCTGAGTGGGATCTCAGCTCTCTGTGTCTCCTCCATCGTTCACAGCCCTCTCCTCCTTTCCAGTCCTGCAGTTTGTGCCCCAGAGTGTGGACACCGGCTTCTGCAACTTCACCCAGCGGATCGAGAGAGGCCTGGTGGTCGCGCTCGCGGAAGCAAGGAAGTACCAGCCGGGCACCTATAATGTCACAGTGCAGGTGAGCACGGCCGGGGGCAGGGCAGAACTGCCTTACCCTGCCTCACCTAGGACTCCTCCTCTGAAGCCCTCTTGCCCTCCCGTGGGCTGTGATCCAGTGCGGCCCTCCAGGCCGGGCACAGGAAGCCTGCTAGGTGTCCCAAACAGACGGCTACACCTTTCTCCCATGGGACACCTGCAGGGTTTGCCTCTTGGGAGCCTCATGCTCGGTGCGGCCACCCTCCCCACCCCCTCCAGCTCATCCTCATCAGAGCACAATTCTTTGGCAACGAGTCCTTGAATTAATTCTACCGATGACAGATATGTGACCTACTTTTACCTCTGGTTTCCCACCACGGAGTCTGGGCCGCCTCGGGAGAAGGGCTGTCAGTTCTGTTCAGTCTTTGCCGGCCTTTGTTTTGGGTCCTCAGCTCCCGCCCCCCTCC
>PVJH01049893.1:0-10083 GCA_004026705.1 Nesogale talazaci | reverse complement strand
AAAAAATGTATTCTTTGTGCAATATGTAATTGAAGAATTTCCCGTTGGGGCTGTTGTTGACTGCACCCTTGATATGGATTCCCCTCCCCTCTCTTTTTAGATTAGTTCCTTCACTGTGTCTAGGGACATTTGATTGACCATGAAATTCAAGTCATGTCAACAAGACCTATAGTTGTCCTTTTTTTTTTTTTGCCTTTTCCCCTGGGGTAGTATATGTGCGAGATAGGAGAATCTCTCCCAAGTAGCTGATTATAAATAGACTCATAACCTCTGGAAGCCAGTTGGACAGATGCTAGGATTTCTACTTGTTAGAACCAGGGAGTCCACTCAGGGTACCTGCATGGAGAGTGATCCCACTCTGAGATGCAGTCAGTACATCATGGAAAGGTGTTATATTTCTTTGAATGGGATGTTTGGCCTTTCCTGTTGGACAAACACAATATTTGATTTCTGTGCATTGCTGGGGTGATTTCTGGGTAATATTAGATGTCTGTTTACTTTTTAAAAGGCTCCCCATCTTGTAAGAGAGATGTTGTTTATTTCTTTTGCCTTTTTCAGAGGGAAATATGCAGTACTGAATAAAAAAAGCACTTGTTATTTTTGTATAAAAGTTCCATGGAAGTACAGTTTGGGAGAAAAAACATTGGTCAAAAATATATTAAACTTAATTTAAATATAAGGTGGACATTTTAGAGAATATGGTATGTGTCTTACACTGAATGATAGAAAATGACTCCACATTAAAGTTAATGGACTTTGTATTACTGTGTTTTTCGGACCATAAGACGCACCCAGTTTTTAGAGCAGGAAAACAAGAAAAAAATATTCTGAACCAAATAGTACCGCTATACTAAATAAAATATTTATTAAAATAAAGTAAACTATGGTAATATTTAACAGCGTAAGCTCAACGGTGGTGTTAAGAACCATCATCACTTGAGACGTATGCTGTGCTGATCATGTGACCTTACTGACATTGAGACTCTAGGAGGCGGGACTTCACCTGAACACACAGCAATCCACAGCATGCAAACAGCTGAGGACAGTAAGTGTGTACATGGGATCATAAACAAATGTTCTGGGGTGCCACACCTTCGGACTATAAGATTCACCCTTGTTTTTTGTTTTTGGCATCACTGCTCTCTGGTGGTGGGAGTAGGAGGCCCAGACTTTGCTCCTGTGGAGCCACTGCTGGAATTGAACCTCCATCCCAGTGGACCGCAGTCCCGTGCACAACCACTATGCCACCGGGGTTCAGCCAAGATGCACACTTGTTTTCCCCCCACTTTGGGGGAAAAAAAGGGATGTCTTATGGCCTGACTAATATGGTAGTTTGAGTATATGCTCTGTCAGATCACAAACTTCTGATACTTTTGAATTATCAATATTTGGTATTACATTTTTCCCTCCCAGTTTTTGATTGTTTAAAATTTATCTGGAAGTGGCTTATAGGACATCTCCCCTAGGCTCTTTGGTTCAAGTAGACTGTGAGCTCTCTGAGGGGAGGCACTGTCTTTTTCTTTGTAATTGGCTGTATCCTCAGTGTTTAACACTAACATGTGAACAGTACTCAGTAAATACTTGAAAAAAAATTATTGGTGCTCTGACATCACTTAAAGCATTCCATACATCAATTGTTTCAAGCATATTTGTACATATGTTGCCATCATCATTTTCTACAAATTTATTGTCTACTTGAGCCCTTGGTCTCCGCTCTCCCTTTCCCCCCAGTAAATACTTGTTCAATGAATAGATAACTAGTGTGTTGAAGACTGATCCAGTGGTGCAGTGATTCTTGACAAATCTCATTCTGAATGTCCCTTAACTTCCCAAACATATGAAAATGTCTACTCCTAGTGCATTTGGAGTTTGTTTCACTGGTCAGTCTGTCATGAACCTTTCTATTTAGAAGTTCTGAAATTATAGCCTAACAGTGTGTGACATTAAAAAAAAAATCTGATTTGTGCCAGAGGGGGGACTGGTTTTGCCACCACAACAATGTACCTGCTCATGTAGTCATAACAGCATGCTGCTTTTTTAGAAAAACACAAGATGCCTCTCTGGCCCCACACACTTTACTTACCTCACCTCACCTCGCTCCTTTCAGCTTCTTTTTGCTTCCATGAATGAAAGAGGGACATGAAAGGGCGGTAACTTGACAATGCAGAAGAGGTGAAGCAAAAAATGAGGGAGGTGCTGTCAGCTATCCAAACAGATGAGTTTGAAAAAACATTTCCAAGAATGGAGTTGCAGATTTGACAATTGTATTAAGTGTAATGAAGAGTACTTTGAAGATGATAAGATTGCTCTGTAAAAAATTTAAATACAGGGCTGAGCCCCGGTGGCGTAGTAGTTGTGCGCGGGACTGCGGCCCACTGGGATGGAGGTTCAATTCCAGCTCCACGGAGCAAAGGCTGGGCCTCCTACTCCTACCACCTGAGGCAGTGATGGCCCCCCCTCCCCCCCCAAATTTAAATACATAGCTTTCATGGGGAAAAGTCTGTTGTGTCTTTTTTGGGGCAGCATATATACACTATATAGTATATCATGGGCTTGAATTATGTTAGGCACTGCTACACCTGTCTGTCTGTGATGACTTGTGTGTCGCTATGGTACTGAACCAGTTTCAGTGGAGTCTCCATATTAGAATGGACAGGGAAGAAAGACCTGGTGACTTTCTGAAAATCAACCTCGTGGCTCATAATGGTTAGATCCACAGTGTTTGTTCTGTTGCAGATGGTCTTGTGTGTGGGTTGACAAGAATAACTGATGTGTTGCTAGGTACCATGGAGCGGCTCCAACCAGGCGACTTCATGTACAAGAGACGCAAACGTTGCCTAATCCTCTGACATCCTCACTGTTGTTTACTCACCATCATACAGTAGTAACAGTGTCAGCCCATCTCATGAAGGTCTCCCTCTTTCTCTGACCCACGACTGTGTCCAGCATTTTGCCTCTCCAGTAATTGACCTCTTCTAATCATGTGTGAAGCACAAGATGAAGACTTGCCATCCTTGCCTCTCAGGAGCACTTTGGCTGCACTTGCTCCAAGACAGAGTTGCTTTGTTTTTCTGGCAGTTCACCATGTAGTCAGTCAGTGTTCTTTGCCAACCCTTTTGTCTTTTTTTATTGCCCAGCTTTCTCATGTATATGGGGTGCTTGAAAATACCCTGGGTTGAGTCAGGTCCATCTTAGTCCTCAAAGAGGCATTTTTGCTTTTTAACAAGTGAAAAGTCTTTTGCTGCAGATTGTCCAAAGTAATACTTGTTTGGTTTTTTGACTGTTCTTTGGGCATTGATTTTTGATCCAACAAGAAAAATTTTACCAGCTTCAATTTCTTTGCCATTTATCATGATGGTTATTGGTTAAGTTAGAGGGAATTTTTTTTTTATGTTTAGATGGAATTCACACTGAAGGGTGTAGGTCACTCTTTCCCTTCATCAGAATGTGCTTCAAGTATTCTTTGCATTCAGCCATACTGCAGGTTGCTAATGAGTTTTCCTCTTATCCTGGTATGTCTCCTTCTTTGTATAGTTCAGTTCGGATTATTTGCCCAGACTCCACACGAGCACAATGAAGTGTTCCAGAATTCTCATTCTTTGTAATGCCACCTTTAATTTATGTTTTGCACAGTTGAATGCTTTCGCATAGGTGATAAAACGCAGGTAAACATCTTTCTGGTGTTCTATTTTTTCTGTCAACATCTATTTTACATCATCAGTGATGATGTCATTCCATGTCCTTTTCTGAACAGGCCTTGAGTATCTGGCACCTCACTGTTGATGTGCTGCTGTAACTGGTTTTGAATTACAGTATATATGTGATACTGATTCAAAAGCTATACCAAACTCACTGCCATCAAATTGATTCCAATTCAGTGTGGCTGTACAGGCCCTAGTCGGATTATCCCTGTGGGTGTCTGAGACCGTAAACCTCTGAGGAAGCAGAAAGTCTCGTCTTTACATTCAAGAGCAGTTTCAGAGTCTCTTCCGATTTTTTCTTTTCTCACCTGCCTTATTAATGACCTTTTGTTTTCCCCATTTATGATGCTCTTGTTGTCACCCCACAACTCATTAAATCTTCTGTCATTAGTGTTCAGTGCATTAAATCTGTTCTTGAGCTGGTGTCTGAATTCAGGTAGGCTATAGTGTACTTTGTAAAAGGTTGTACTTTGGTTCTTATGAACTTCCATTTTCCGTCACTTCAGCTTGCATGCGATCGGTTGATGGTCTGGCGCTGCAGTCGGATCCGGATCTTGTTCTGAATGTGGTGCTTTGTCATTTTCCACAAATGGAATTTTGATCCTGGTATACTCTGTCTGGTGAGGTCCACGTGTGTAATGGTCATTATGTTGTTAAAAAGAGATATTTCCAATGAATAGGTCATTGGTTTTCACACTTCTTTTTTTTAAAGAGATATCAAAGTTTATTAGTAGTTACTAGGGTCAGTACAGCGAAAGTGGAGATCAAGGGAAGGGGTGATGAAAAACTACACGGAACATGGAATGGTACGCTCGCAAACAGATTCTTGTAATTACTGTCAATAGGTTAAAAGCTGTAAATATTGAACAGGTGAAAGTTGTGTGAAAGATATACAAGGGGAAAAAAAGATATACAAGGAGGCTTCAAAAAGTTTGTGGGAAACTTCCATTCTTTTCAGATTTATTTGCAGTCATCACAGGGGCTGTTTCTTGCTGCTGATTTGTTTGCTGGCCTTCTCTTCCACCTGCGTGACCAGGTCCAACGCTTTCTTGAAAGCCTGCAGGAATGAGAGGAAATTGGGATGCATGGCTAGGGTGGGTTCTTTGTTCTTCATTTTCTCTAGGTTGTATGCAGCTTCTTTGTCATCTTGGGAGAGCTTACATGAGGTTGGCCCTTGTGGGTGCGTAAACACAATGCTCAGGCTGGGATGGCTTCTCTCCTTTTGTACACTTCTATCATGCATCTCCGGTATCGTTCGATCACCGAACCTATATTTTCTTGCTGTTAATCTTGACGATGCTGTTGGGGAAGTATTGGATTGTTAATGACAAGCCCGGCAGTTCAAACTCACCAAGTACCTAAAGAGAGAAAGATGAGACTGTCCACCCTGATAAAGATTTTTGTTGTTGTTTGCTTCCATCTTTTGCATTCCTGTCATCCATAACGAATTATCAATGTACCTTGACATGTTTGATCAATTTCAAATCACAGGTAAAAACGCTCAATTTCTTCCTCTTTGGCATTTGTGCTTGGTGTATAAATTTGAATAATGGATTATTAATTGGTCTTCTTTGAATTGCAATAATTTGTTCACTTTTATATGTAGTCTCACCGACAGTGTTGTATTTTTGTACAGATCTTGAACCCAAATTCCTTTCTGATTAGATATACTATTCTTCAGTTTGTAATTCTTGGTGTTGTAGACTATGTGCTTATCTGATTCAAAATGGTCAGTACCAGTTCATTTCTGTTCACCACTGCTTTAGATTAACTATTTTTAAAAGCTCTTAAGATTTTTTTTTTTGGGTATCACTGCCCTGGTGGTGGGAGTAGGAGGCCCAGCCTTTGCTCTTGTGAGCTGGAATCGAACCTCCATCTCAGTGGGCTGCAGTCCCGCGCACAACCACTAGGTCCCCGAGCCTCAGCTCTCTCTTAAGACATTTTTGATGACTTCCAATTTTGTTGACCTCCAATGTTGTGTTCCAGTTACTTACTCCATTAGGATTTCCTTCTTACATTAGGGTCAGGGATTATCTCATATGTCCCTCAGCTGGAGTAATAAAAACTAAGCCTATTGTGTGGTCAGTTGCAACTCAAAGTAATCCTGGGATTACTAAACACTAGAATAACTCTGTAGAACTTTTTTTTTTTTAATTTTTTTTTTTTAGGCATCACTGCCCTCTGGTGGTGGGAGTAGGAGGCTCAGCCTTTGCCCCTGGGAGCTGGAATTGAACCTCCAACCCAGTGGGCCGCAGTCCTGTGCACAACGACTACGCCACCGGGGCTCAGCCCGACTCTGTAGAACTTTCAAGGTTGTGATCTTTATGGAAGGAAGGATAGGCTCACATCTTTCTCAGAGCTGCTAGTAGGGTTGAACCTCAGACTTTGGGTTAGCAGATGACATTTACCAACTGTATCATCAGAGCTCTTTGACATAATTCAGAAAAGTCACTGACATCAGATGATTTCCGCCTCATAGAGGTCCCTAGACAGTGGCATCTTTCCTTGTATACATAAATCATTTTATTGGGGGGTTTGTACAGCTCTTATCACAACCCACACATCACATCCGTCCACTGTGTAAAGCACATCCACACATCTGTTGTCATCATTTTCAAACATTTTCCCTGTACTTGAACCCTTGGCATCAGCTCCTCATTCCCCACCCTCCCAGCCTCATCTTCCTTTCTTGGAGTGGCTGGTGGTTTAAACTGTGGGGACTTTAGCAGTCCAGTGTTCACCTGACAGTAACATTAGGGCTCCGTCCTTGATTTATTTATTTATTTATTTATTTATTTTTATTTTTTGGGGCATCGCTGCTCTCCGGTGGTGGGAGTAGGAGGCCCAGCCCCACTGCTGGAATTGAACCTCCGTCCCAGTGGGCCGCAGTCCCCCGCACAACCACTACGCCACCGGGGCTCAGCCCTCCGTCCTTTATTTAGTGATAGATGCTTTAATATATTTTGTGTAAGGCATTAGGCAATTAAGGTAATTAACGTGTATGAAGTTATATTGATCCTTCAGAACCAAGTAAATATAGCTTTACTTGTGACAATAGCTACTGCCAGGCGAACGGAGTTAGCTGTGCTACGTCACTTGATTCTCTTTATAATTTCAGGGAGTACATAGTAGTTTTCTGCAGTACAGTGGTAGTGCAGCAATATAAAATTATTGTGTCAGTTTTTAAATCTGGCATTTTTAGTACCATACATTGGTTTTCATTTTAAGTAATATATTTCTAGCTAAAAATAGTTTTGTATTCATTTTTTGGTTTGCTCGTGTTTTTTTTGGGGTGGGCATCACTGCCCTCTGGTGGTCGTGGGAGCTACCCTACCCAACGCTGCTCCTGAGAGCGACTGCTGGATTTGAACTGCAGTCTCGCACTAACCACTTAGGCCACCAGGGCTCAGCCCAGTTTTATATTCTATAAATAGAATTATTCATATGATTTTTATGTTTCTACAATTCTGTAGTAATTTGGCCATTTCCCATATGTATTTTAGAGTGTTTGTGGTGCAATAGTTAAAGCACTAAATTGTTGACCAAAAGGTTGATAGTTCTAATTTACCAGCTACTCTGGGGGAGAAAGGGTTGATAAATGATTTTCAGCTCAGAAAAACTTAGGTGATGCTCCCATTCGTTGTTTTTTTTTTTTTTAGGGGGGGGCGCATCACTGCTCTCCGGTGGTGGCCATTCGTTGTTTTATATTATAAATTTTATAAGATCACTATGGTTGGAACCAACTTGAAAATGACACACAAGGAGATCCTTTTTCCTTTTCTGCATTTGCCCTGATTGTTCAGAAGTATTAAACTGGTAAGCCTATTGCCCTTGAGAATTTGAAGGGAAATGTAGGCTGCATTGTGTACCTGTCATTTCAGGAATTTGTGGACAAGTGTTGGTCATTAGGAAATAAATAGCAGTGGGGTTTTTTGTTTGCTGCAGTCATGGTGACCACTGCCTGTGTGCGTTTCTTTTACAAATGTAGGAATAGGAAACTAGCTACTCTCCTAAGCTTTCAAATGAAAACAGGAGTACTAGGTTACTTGTACCATCAAAGATAGAGCAAAATAGACTTGCCTTCTGAAGGAAATTAGAAGAGACCATACCCATACACTTTCTATCTAACTTAGGGAAAATATTTCTGTTCAGTTTTCTCTTTCTTGCTTCTCCAAGGAAGGACCTTGAAAAACTTGTCCTTTTCCATGATTCTTTTTCTTCTAGTCATAAGCAAATACGATTTTCTTATCTTAAAACCTTTCTCTGGTATCTTAGAGTTACTTCTTTAAACTGCTGTCTTATTTCTAGTACGTCTTACAAGAGTAGCTCTGTAGTTATTCCCTCTACTTTATCACCACTTAGAATTTTACTTAGCCATTTTACAAAAATTGCCCTATTAGAAGTTAACGACAGGTTCATAATGATGAAATCCACGTTTATCAGCTAGCAGTAGTCTTTCCTCTGTGAGAAGCCCTGGTGGTGCTGTTGATTAGACATTGAGTTGCTGCTAACCAAAAGGCCATTGATTCAAATCCATTAGCCACTCCATGGTGAGAAAATGAGACTGCTTCCACAAAGATTTACAGCCCCAGAAACTCTGCATAGGGTCACCATGAGTCAGAGTTGGCTCAGTGGCAGTGGTGTTTAGTCCTGTTAAGTCTTTTTGAAGTATGGTTCAGTTTTGCTCATTTTAGTGAGCCCACTGTATTTTTTCTCAGTCTAGTACAAGCCCTTTGAAAAATTATGACTTTTTTCTTTTTTTTTCCCTTTTGATTCTGATTCAGTTAAAAATGTATGGAGCAAATTATAGCCTTCCAGTCCACAATTTATACACGGTTATTCAACAATTTATAACATTTTGTTTCAGGACAAGGGGCTGAACTCAGTGTTCAGGACTCAGTGTAGCAGGACTCTTCCCCCCTCCTCCCAGGGTTCCCTGTACCTATTTGTCCTTTCCTGCCCCTCTTGCTATCTCACCTTCATTTTGGAGCAAATCCTTCCCATTTGGTTTAGTTTGGGTAAATTGTCCCAAGGGGCCCTGTCTTCACAAGTTCATTTTATAGGTTAGTTTGTTGTTTGGCTCCAAGGGATTTTTTTTGCTTTTTGTTTTTTTTTGGCATCACTGCAAGGGATGGGTTTACTGGCAGGTTTGAAGGGTGTCTAAGGGCTGCAGTCTTGGGGGCTTGTGATGTGTCAATCAATTTGGCCCTTACAGCAATCATTCCCAAAAACCCCTCTGCTATTGAGTTGATTTTGACTCCTAGTGACTGGGTAAAATTAGATTGAAAATGCTGATGGGGGTTTCTAATGATGTACTCTTTGTGGAAATAGAAAGCCTTTCTTTGGTGGGTTTGAGCTGCTGACCTTGGGGTGAGTCGTCCCCTGAGTAACCCACGGCACAACAGGTCTTATTAATGATTCCTTAGGTGATGCATTATAGTTATGTACTTTATGCCTGTGACTACAATCCCATGTAGAAGGTATTCTTTGCAGAGAGGATGGACAGCATAAAGGTGGCATCTAGTCTTGACCTTAGTAGAGGGTGTGAACCAAGTCATACCTTTTGGTTCCTTAGGAGTCTGCTCTGCTGAAAGACAAAAACCACACCTTCCTCAGAGGCATTCATCTGTTTCTCAGCCATCTCAGAAGCAGAGAGAGAAATAGCAGGACCATCAGAAGTTCCAGATCTCTGTCTGAAGTGGCAGAGGCCTTGAGTAGAGGCACCAAAGACTAAGGAACATCATAAAGGAACTAGGCTTATGCCAGGGATCCAGGCAAGGAAACCATGCAGTAGAACAGAGGAGCAGGGCCGAGACTCTGGGACTGTGAGGAAGGGTGGCAGCTGGGCTTCCTGATCCATGGCCGCAGAGACCAAGGGACTACATGGAGAGAAACTTGGCAGATGGCTGAGAAGAGCTGTTACTGTGGATTAGTGACTGCATTCTTACTGTTTACTGATTCTGATTGTGGTAACCTATTAGTTTCTCTGAACCCCACTCCCATCTGCACCCCCATAATTGTGAGCATTGTCTGTGAGGTCATGTGATGAAAGATTGAACCTAGCATACAAGCAAGATTGCCATGGAAGGAGCAGTTGGCGTCTTGAGTAGGTAAAGAAGGATGGGGCATGGAGGCATGTCTGACCTCTGCCTCATGGAATCAGGGAAGTCAGAAGAGGTCAAGTATAAGATGGGTTCTGCTATCTCTACCAGATCGGTCAGTCTGCACTTGTGTGTGTGTGTGTGACTTCACTGCCCTGGTGGGAGTAGGAAGCCCAGTCTTGTTCCTGGGGACCTGCTGCTGGATTTGAACCATCAACCCTGTGGACCGCAGTCCCACACACAACCACTACACCACCAGGGCTCAGCCCCAGTCTGGACTT
>PVJH01049892.1:0-10087 GCA_004026705.1 Nesogale talazaci | reverse complement strand
TGGATGGATGGATGGATGGGTGGATGGATGGATGGATGGGTGGGTGGATGGATGGATGGGTGGATGGATGGATGGGTGGATGGATGGATGAGTGGATGGGTGGATGGATAGATGGGTGGATGGGTGAGTGGATGGAGATAGAGGTTTATATACATATGACTATATGTTGATATAGATGTATGTATGTGTAATGATTGAGAGATACAGATAGAGATAGTTATAAAATCCCTGAAGGCACTGTCAAGTATGGGTATCAAGTATGATACTGTGGCAGTATCATAAGGTGAGCGTGCACACCTACCAGTTGCCCCGGGGAGGAAGATGAGGCGACCTGTTCCCTTAGACATTTACTGCTACCTAAATGGGTTCTTCATGAGCCAGATTTCACCAGCTATGGTGCCTTCAGTTTTGTATGTCCATACTCATTTACGTGCATGCACGGCCATGAACAGACACACGCCTCTGGTGGCTCACGGAAGAGTTGGTGGTCTTACCCAGAAACACCTCGGAAGACCGTTCTAGTCGTCACAGGCACAAAGACACCAAGGAGTCGCTTGATGCTGCACACCTGGGCGTTCCCAATGGCAGCTGGTTTGATGTTTTTTAAGCACACGCCCTCACACACACAGCGTCCCTGGGCGGCATAGGAGCAAGCGGTTAAGTGCTAGATTATGAGCAGGAAGGTTGGCAGTTCAACTCCCCACACCCCCACACCCCCATAACAACGCGGAAGACAGGCCAGAAGGACCACTTCCAAAAGACTCACTCACCAAGTTCAACGGCCATCCCGTCAGTTCTGACCCACGGCAGCCCTGTAGACACTGGCCTTGAAAACACGAAGGAGCAGTACTGTTCTGCACGTGTGGGGCACCCACCGTAAGTCACAGCCAAAAGCCACTGAAGGACAATTGGCCACACACACACACACACACACACACACACACACAGGGGACTCTGTGTGGATGTTCCAAGGCTGTCACCCTTTGCGGGAGCAGACAGCCCCTCCTCCCCCCCAGAAGCAGCGCATGGGCTTCACTCACCGTCGATCTGACAGTCAGCGGCCTGCATGGCCACTGTGGACTTCATCCGTTAGTCACCTAAAGCATCTGGGGTGGTGCTCATGAGGGCAGAATGGGGGTGTCGGTAGAAGATGGCCCTCTCAGGGAACAAGATGCCTATCATCCTGAGCCCTCCCATGCGCCCTTCCCCCCACGCCTCACACCCCCCACCCCACCCCACCCTGTGTGCTTGCCTCCAGCTCATCGGGGCCCTGGAGCAGGACGAGCAGGCCCGGCGGCAGCGGCTGGCCTACAAGGTGGAGCAGCTTATCAGTGCCATGTCCATGGAGAGCTGAGAGGAGCAGCCTTCTATCCCTGGGAAGAGGGACCTGTCATGGCCGTCACACCAGGATCCTCAGTGGGAAGGGCGAGTGAAGGGGCTCGGGCCTTGGCGCTCTCTGTCCCCTGAGACCCAGCCTGGGGAGAGGGGGTGGCCCCCTCCCCACGCCAGCCACGTTTCACCACAGCCGGTCCACAGTGAGGGCGAGAGATGGGGGCCCCAAAGGTGGTTCCCCGAGCTGAGAGGCGCGGGCAGGGACGCGCTGCTTCTGTGACTGCTGCTTTGCATGAGAACTCGGTTGATGTATATTGGGGAAATAGTGAAAACTTTATTTAATTTTTTTTTTAAGAAAAGGGGGAAAAAAAGAGAAAGAAAAACCAGAAATAAAACAAAACAAAAAGCCTCCCTGTTCATCCCGTTCCAACTTTTGTTTTAATTCTGATTTCTGTACCCCCTGTCTTCTTTTCCTCCATCTCCCCCGCCTCATACAAACTCCAGTTTCCAAAAGCCAGCAAGAACCTGCGGAGAGATGTCGAGAGAGATGGAAGGGGCAGGAGGCGGGGCGGGCAAGGGTGACTTGCTTTCTCCTGAAATGCAAAAACAGAAAGATGAATGAGCACAAGTTGCTACAGAAAGAGAAGCCAGTGAAACCTGGAATGATCTCGGTGGCCACGGAACCTGGGAGCTGCAGGCCTTTGTGCCCAATGCAAAGTCAGCAGCCGCTTGACCCCGGGCTTCACCGACCACGGGCCTGCCCGCCTGGCCTCTTCTCTCAAGGGGAGGTGTGTGCCCGGTGAGGACCTGGGCTCGTTCTTTACTTGCTTTGCTTACTTAGGCTCCTGTTCTTGCATTGCTTTATCTAATCTCCAGCCTCAACAGACAGGGAGCTCATCTCTGGTCCTTTGCTCCTCCGTTACCCTGGAATCCCTCTCAGAAGTCAGGGAGGAGTGGACCTCCCCCAGGCTGGACCCCAGGCCTCTCTTGGGGGGCATGGCACAGCTCTGCCCCCAGCAGGCCACTGCGAGGAGAGGGCCTGGGCATGTGTGGACCAGGTTTCCAGAAAGGTTCCATCCGGGAGCTGAATTGGAGACATGGTGCTCGGCAGGAGATTCCTCTGCAACCATCCAGTGGTTTCTTGCGATTAAAAAGGAAACAACCCATCAAACACTGTTTACAGCAAGCAATACTTGAAGAGAATAGGTTCTAGAAACTGCAGTATTTATTATGCTTTCTCGTTCATTCTCTCGTGCCTGGAGAGGGGAGACCCCTGTTTGCTCCTACGTGGCCACTCCTGACCGACCAGGCACACAGCCCTTGCCTCAAAGGAGACCAGTAGAAATGGCTTAGCATCTTCACCTGGCTGTCTTGTACCTCTCCATGTGGACTCATGAGCTGGACGGATGGCCCAGGACAAGCGAGGTGGCTCTTCTCTGGCCTCCTCTCCTGATTTCTCTCACCTGTTGACACTTACAACCACAGACAACCAACAGAAACCAAAGCTCCAGGCCTCTGTGCAGAGGCCCTGCCCTTAGAAGCCACCTGAGGTCACTCTGGTTGGTGACTGTGTTAGCAGCAGGACCTTGACCACCCGACCGAGGCAGCCATCAGAGTGCCCAGGCTTCCCGAGTTGGCATGGAGCCAGGCAGGCAGTACCCGCCTCTCAGCTGGCAGCACTGGGAGGGGGACGAGGGTCAGAGCCAGACAAGATGGAGAGGTGGGGTGGCCGCAGGCAGAGAGGTGAACCCTCCCCATCTTTCTTTCTACCTGTGAGAGACCAGGAGCCCCAGGCTGCAGGGCTGGGGAAGGACCCGTACCAGCTACTCCCAGAAAGACTGCGGGCTGGTGGCTTGCCCTCTGGAACGAACTCTGGTCTCAGCCTTACTTCCCAGCAATTCCACTTTCCAAAGGATCTGCTGATCACATCTGAGTTCCAGGAAAGGGCTAGGGGAAGGGGGGGAACCCTGAGGGCCTGCTTCCACCCCCGGTGTGTGGCTTTGGACGGTGAGGCTCACCGCATCGCAGACGTGCCTGCTCTCTTGGGCTCCAGTTTCTTGCCTGAATCCAGCTGACAAATGGGAAGTGAGGAAACAAAAAAAACACACTCAGGAAACTTGCTGTTTTCATTCTCCTTCACAACCAGCCACGCCAAGGTCACTGTCTTCTGATGATGCACTTATGTGGAAGTTTCTTGGGGCTCTATGAAGAGCCTAAACGAAATACAAGTGACTGGCCTTCCGCACTAAGCCAAAGTGTCTGCTCTCCGTAGCACCCAGAGCTTGGCAGCTTGGAGCCCCTGACATGAGGGAGATGGAAGGGCAATCAGTGAAGGAAACCGGAGTGTGGAGGTTCCACCGCTCCCCACATTTGACTTCTGAGCTGCCCATTTGCTGACCACACCCCTGCTCAGACGGGTGCCCCTCGTGTTAGGCTTTGTACCATGAAGACGTGCAAGGAAGCCAGATACCTTTACAGCATTGGATGCCCCCCACACTCCCTTCCCTCTGAGCATCCGGCACCCTGGGGCCCTTCCAGCAGCCCCTCTTGGTGACCAGTCCCCTCCCCTGGGAGCACTTCCTGGAAACTTTCTGGAGAGAGTGGAAGACAGTGGGGGGATGGCTCATTGGAGAGCGGAGTGGCTTGATCCACGTTTCTCTTAACTCGGCGGGGAGCTGGGGGCCTCGAGCTCACCCAGGAAGCAGGACTTGAAGAAAAGAAGAACTCAGCTGGGTTCAGTTGGACAAGAAGGAGGAAGACGCCCCTTGCCCCTCTCCAGCTTCCCACCAATCAACCTCCACCAGCTCCTGGCTGGGCATCACCCGAACCACACACCAAGGACTAGGGGACCCAGAGACTGGGGCTGGCGAGGCCCTGCCCTCGCTCGGCTCCCAGGAGGGTATGTCGACCTGTGTCTGGAGGAAGCATTAAACCCACAGGCCCTCACCGCAGGAAACCCCGGCCTTGGCAGAGGGGCAAGTCCGAGCTGCTTCATGTCATTTCTCTGTTGAGCATATGGACTGTTCTCTGGAAAAGGAACCCATCAGCTAGGGCCCACCCCTGCATCCTTGTTTGGCACAACAAAGATGAGGCTAAGGTGACAGACAAGATAAAGAGCTTGTCCCTTCTGCTGCTGCCGACCTACCTCCCTGCAGGACCCCCCCCCCAAAAAAAAAACAAACAAACACCATTTTGCCCCAGCTCCTGCTGAGAGAGCCCCTTCCCCCAGACCACTGCCCGCTGCACTGCAGTCACAGCCTGCGGCCTCCTTGCTCCTGCAAAGTTGCTGTCAAAGTTGCAGGCTACTGGTTCCTGTGGCCACCCCTGGGCAGAGCCCTCCACCCACACTGCTGTCTGCCCTCCTTCTGACCCCCTCCCTCCTGAGAGTCCCTCTCATCCCAGCAGCTCCCATCTCTCCCAGGGGCTGCTCCTGCTGCTCACACACTGGGCCTTTCTGCGCTTCCACCGAATGAGATTGAGAAAGAGCCGCCTAGGTCTCTGGCCCGGCCCAACAGGGCACTGTGCCGAACAGAGAGGGGTTGGAGTAGAGGCCTTGCGAGGATTGCCAGCCTCTGGTGGACAAGCCTTCAGGAGCGGTCCAGTGCCACGCCGGCTGCGACTCACCTGCTGTAGGAAATGCCAAGTTGCCAGCTGCTCAGAGGGGGAAGCACCCCCCTGTTCCCCCTCCCCTCCCCCCAGTCACATTGTGTTGTGCTCACGCCTCCTGGGACTGGGCCACAAGGACAACAGAACAGAGACATCCCGGATCCATGTGCCCAAGAAAATGCACGATGGCCTCACCGACCCAGAGCTGAGCACCGGGGAACGTGGGAGGTGGCATCCAGGCCCTCCAAGATGCTTTGAGGACAGGGTGACGTCTGCCTGACTCCAAAGTCTGCCCCCCGGGCCCCTTCCTTTCTTCCCGTGTCTCCCAAGTGTGGCTCCGTGCTCCCAGGAGGACAGCGTAAGTCCACTCTTGGTGTTGTCAAGCCAGGAGGAGGGAAGGTCCTGAGGGACTCTGAAGCATGCTGCCTATCAGCTGGTGAACCAACAGGGAGACTCCTTAGCGTCCCCAGCCACCGCGTCGCATCCTCTTCCCCATAAAGAAGCTTGACATTGAGACTAAACCCTGCCCCTTCTGTGTGTCCACTCAGAGCAGACTGACAGCCTCTCCCCAGTTTCAGTCAAAGCCCCGATTTCCTCTACCTGCCTCCATGTTGGCACTAAAAATGGAGGCCCTCAAGAAGGGTCCCCAGCTTCAGGGATGTCTACTGGGATGGATGGACAAAGGGATGGCAGACCAGTGAGACTAGGGACCCAAGCCCCTGCCTCCCCCCAGCTCCCTGCCTCAAACCCTCTCTTGACACACTGGAATCTGTATTATATATATTTTTAAAGAAAATTCAATGATAGTTGTCTGGCTTTTGTTGTTTTTACAGGTGTTGTGGAATCAAAACTATAAAAAAATTAAGTATTTAAAATTGTTCCAATAAATTGGGGTTATTTTTTTTGTTATTCTAATATATTACTGTGTACCTATTGTAAATATGAAACACTCCTATTTTGCAAGCCAAGGACACAATTTGTACCGTTGTTATATATAAATAAAGTTTACTGGATAAAAAAAGGAACAAAGCAGAAAGTGAGCTTTTCAAATGAACCTCGTTGGGTCTGCAGCATGGGTGCCTGGTGACAATCCCCTGCTTAGGGGAGAGATGCGCAAAGAGACTTCTAGAATCTTCTCTGGAGCCAGAACTGAGTAAATGCCCAGACACCCTCATCACAACACACACACACACACACACACACACACACACACACACACACGGACTAGTAGGTGAACACTGCCCCCTAGCTCCAAGACCCCAGGTTTTTCTCCCACCTGGAAATTGGTCGTCGTACTGATTGTCTGAGGACAAGTGAGGTCTCAGAAGACGGACACTCCCTCCACATGGCCCCCACCCACCCAGGCCTTCCTAAAAAGTAGACTCATTCATTTGCACAGCAAACTTTTATCAAGCAGCCTCCGTGGCCTGGATGTCAGTAAGCACTGGAGGATGAGCAGTAAATCTAACAACCCACCCTTTCCCTCATCAGCCTGCTAACAGCCAGCGGACCTGAAATGGATTCTTCCTCACGGCCACTCTCTCAGGGGCAGAGATCAACAATGCCCTGGGGCCTTTCCCAGGACTGACTGACCCAAAGCAGATGGCCAGGCTCAGTTCCCAAGGCATCTCCAGATGGGCTCAAACCTCCAGCCTTTGGGTTAGAGACCGAGCACTTCAACTCCTCACCCCCACTCCTCTCATCAAGCTTCTGTGGTAGTTCCTTGCCGTGATTTTCACTCGAGGCCACGCCGTGCGTGCCACGGACGGCTGCTCCCTGGGGTTTGCAGGCTTGTGACCTTTCAGAAACAGATCACCAGGCCTGTTCTCTGAGGTGCCTCTCAGGGTGGGTTGGAACTGCCAACCTTGTGACTCGCAGCCGAGCACTTAACCATTGGCACTACCCAGGGGGCTCCCATCAGCTTTTCAGCATGATGGAAAGCTTGGGATTCTGGCTAAAGGGAAGTCACGGCCATGCATCAGGAAGGCCTTTAGATTCTGTTTTCTTTTGTTGTCAGGAGGTTACACATAAATTAAAGGAAAAGTGCTTGGTCACCGTGAGTGCTTTTAAACCCAGCATAGGACAGAAAGAACAAGGTGGCCTCCTGCCACTTGAGCAGAAGTAGTAGCTGGACTGACTTTGAACCCCAGAGGTAGGAAGGATTTCCTAAAACTGCAAGGAGGCTTCTGATGAGAAATTGACTGTAGAACCTCTGGTCCTTGAGCTCCTTCTCAGCCCAGAACATCAGTGCTCCTGCCCAGTGTCTGCATTTTCAATACAATATTTGTATTCAAGCTTGCTTTCTGGTTTCCAGTATAGGCAGGGCTCTTCTGCTTTAGGACTGATAAAGGAAGGCATGAGAATAACTCAAGAACCTGTCCATCACAAGAAATCCCTGTTTTCCCCCTCCTTAACAGTAGGGTAAGAAGGGTCTTGCAGGTTCTCAGCCTATTACACCCAGCACTAGGTGGAGATAGAGCCAGTTCAAGGAAGAGGTCCTGCCCTTTTCCCCAGGGTGTCTGCAATCTGATTGGAGACAAAGACCCTACTTTCAAGGTGAAAACCACTTTTCATGAATCAATGCCAGTTCTTGACCATCCCTATGTGACAGAATCTGTGACAGTCTGGGTTGACTGAGAAACAAATCCAGAGACCCTTACATGTATACAAGAGACCTTTCTATCAAAAAGTAATTGTATATTAAGAAAACATCCCATCCCAGGTCATATCAAGTCCATAAGTCCAGTAATAGTCCATAAGTCCCATACTCATCCACAAATCACTCCCATACTCATGCAGTCACAAATAACATAGAATACAGGAAGATCACAGACCAGTGGGTGCAGCATCTTGTGGATTCAATGGTGGTGGGCACATCTCCATGCCTCTGGCTGACATCAGCATGATCTATGTGACTTGTCAACAGGAAGGTGAAACAGTATGTGACCCTTCTCCAGGGAGAAAGACAGGAACTTCCCAGAATCCTCATGAGTAGGTCATGCCCACCACAAGGCATCATCAGGCTGTGGTCTGATTGGCAGGTTAAACCCCACCCCTTCACTCTATCTATCAACTTGACATGAAGTTTGTGTAACTATCACAGAGTCCTACTGGGGCTTTTATTAGCTGAGGTAGATCACCAGGCTTTCTTCCAAGTCTCCTGTGGGTGAATTTGGACTGTCAACCTTTTGGTAAGAGCCACATGATGTGTTCACTGTGATGATGAACAGGTAAGAAAACATGAAGGCACAGTCTGGTCTCTAACATCAGAAGAAGGAAAGAGAACCAAATTCCACATCAGTCCAAGGTCAATGCCTCTGAGGCAGGGACTAGGTGTGCCTCCATCCTCCAATCATGTAACCAATTCTGACACCAACCAAACCTCCCAACCTACTCTCTGCTAAGTCTGAAAATCCATTGTAATGCCCCCACAGAACTCATTGAAAATACTCATAATCATAGACTTGGTTATGGAAGTTAGTTGATTCAGGACCAGATATGCTCAGGACACAGTGCTTTGGTCAGGACAGGGTCTTGCCACCCATGCCCACGGATAGGCCTATTTTAACCCTCAGTCTTTCAGCCATGCCTCTCCTTAGCCTCTGCCCTGCTTGAGCAATGTCACAAAGCTTCTTTAATGCTGTCAATACATGCCCTAAGGGCACACTGTGTTCCATAAACTTCAGCTCAAGGACACTCAGCTCTAGCTGCCTGGGACAGGTTCCCAGCTAAGTACTGGGAAGCAGCCCACTCTGCAAGCCTGCTTCCTGCCTGAAGGCACTCAGTATTCCCTGCTCTGGGGACTAGGAAGCCCACTCCTCTGCCCTCAGCCTCTTAGCTCTGTTGCCACTGCTCCTCTGCCATGTCTCTGGTGTCAGCGTTCGGTACCTGGAGATTCTGGTGATTCAGCACCCAGGGTGTGAAGGAGATTCCCCACTCCTGTCTCTGCCTTCTGGGTGGTTCTGAGAGCCTCCCTCTTGCATCTGAAATGGTCCCCCTCATGCTCAACAGGATAGTCATATTGACCAATCTCCTGTTCGGGTTTTAGCCATCACAACCAGCCCTGTTCACAATCACGATCCTACCAGCCCCACCCCCATCAGGAAAAGGGGAAGGGTAGCTTGTCTGCATGGCCTCTCCTGGTTGTTCAGTGGGAGCTACAGATGATGGCTAGAAGAGCCACATTCAGACAAGCACAGCATCACACCAACACTCATGTAGACGTGTCTTGGAGGAAATGCATGGAAGCAAGCGTACGGTGAGATTGGCAGGCTTTGGAGGCGGAGGATTTCTGTACAGATGTTTCAGTGTTGGTGTGCTTCCCCCCTCCCCCACCCTCCTGCTCCCACACCCACACTCCATCCCCAGAGAAACTGGCAGAGATGCAAATGCTGGTCCTGAGGGTGAGGCAAACACAAACACAACACCCAGAGGAGCGAGAAGAGCAGGAGCTGAGGCCTGCGTGTAATTAGTGCATTGTTTTCAATAACACGGAGTGCTTTGTGGGAGCACCGGGCTGTTTTATGAACAGTTAGTTAAACCATCCTCTGCTTCGACTTTAAATGCAAACCCAGGACCCCCGAGGCTCTCTGTTCCACCACAGTGCAAAAAGGAGCCATCCTTCCTCAGTAGAAGCAATCATGGGGCCCCAGGAGCTCTGCTGTGCTCATCCAGTGCAGGGTGGGGTGGTGTGGGCCAGGCAGTAAGATTAGCCTCTAGTGGCCTGGCTGGGGCCCTGGCTTCCCAAGAAGAATTAGCAGGAACTGGAGGAACTGTGGGTGAGAAGTTATTCCTCTGTGTGAGCTCTTCCCCCACCCACTCCGCATCCTCATCTCTCCCTGCGCCACTTTGGACTCAAGGCAGCTCTGTTATCACACACCTTTGGTGGGAAGGATGAGGAGGGGTGTGGGTGACCCGGACACCTCATCCATTCCGGTCACCCTTGTAGTCCCAGAAGAGAGGACTTGACCCCCCCCCCAATTGGTACCCAAGAAACATGCCAGAATGAATGGGTGGCTGAGTGAAGGAAATACGTGCATCACCTACCAGATAGCAGACACAGAAATAGCTGGCTTTTAGGACGCTCCAGCGCTCGTGAAAAGAGCACTCCACTTTTAGAGTGCCAGACTCAGAAAAGTTAAGGTCCTGC
>PVJH01049891.1:0-10089 GCA_004026705.1 Nesogale talazaci | reverse complement strand
GGGGGGGCCTGTGCAGAGGGCCCTTCGTTGGACTGGTAGCTTCAAGGTCAGCGGTTCAAAACCAACAGCTGCTCCTCAGGAGAAAGGCGAGGCTTCTAGTTGTGTAAAGAAGAAGCCTCTGGAGTGACACGTGGCAACAATGATCATAATGCATCCCTGAGGGCTGCTGGGAGGCGGAGGGAGGGGGCGGGAGAGGGAGGGAACCCAGGGGGCTGATGGGAGAGTTCAAGAGGAAAGAGCATGTTTTGAAACAGCCGGTCGCGTGAATTATGACTTGTCACAGCACTCGCAAGAGCTCCCGATAAAATAAGAGTAAAATAAAATAAAGATATGAGAGAGAGAGAGTTGTACAGGCTCAGAATCCCACAGGGCCGGCCCTGCCCTGTGCAACAGTGTCTCCGTGAGTCACATCAGAACCGGCTCCCAGGCAGTGGGTTCACGGTGGTGTCGGCCCCTCTGCCCTCAGAGTGCTGTCTCCGTGAACCCTTGCACCCCACTAGCGGACAGGGGATGATGTCACTGCCCCGGGAGATGCCTGGTCCAGAATCAGAAGCGGAGGGGCCCATTCCCCGCTGGATTCGAAGGTGCGCTGGGAATAAGAGCGGGAACGACTCCCCGGAGAAGACCCCGGAGAAGAAGCCTAGGCTGGGGCGCACACCTCCTTGGCCAGGCTTGCGGAGGCCTGCCGCCCTGACCGCAGGACTCGGCTCAGGCCTTACGGGTCTTCATTGAGAGGTTGGCCACGAGTCGGGTCTGGCCATTGACTCGAAAGAGACCCCGTCTGTGGTCCCTGCACCGCTCCAGGAGATGCTCCCCAGTCCCGCCTCCGTAAACTGCTTCCTCTCAAGACCCCCGTGTCAGGGACATTTGCAACCTAGGGGGTGCGGGGGCTGCCCTGGGATGCAGCACACATCTGACTCCATGGGGAGACCTTTTGTTGTGGCTGAATTGGTCCTGACCTCTGAGGACAGCTACTGGACCCAGGAAGGGATGAAGACCCACGGTTTGAGAATCTTGCCAGGGGAGATGCCCCCCCTGCTTCTGATACGGGGGTGGGGGGTGAGTCACATACTGAGCTCCTTCAGGGGAATTCTTGGGCCCAGGAGACCCCAGACATGCCCAGCACTGGGTCGGAGCTGCAGGAGTGTGTAGTGGTGGAAGCAGGGGGCTGTGGGGTCAGGGACACACCAGGGGTCTCGGAGAGACGGGGACGTTGGCTGAAGGGTCCCGGTGCATCCCCCGGCCCGGCCCAGCCCAGGCAGGGGCAGCCTCACCCTCGGGGGCTGGGCTGGATGTGCCTTTGTGGAAATCGGGGCACAAGCCACCCCCCAGCCACGATGCCCACGGCTGCCTCATCATGTCACAGCCCTGACCTCTGCGCTCCTCAGACGCTGGACAGCCTCTGCAGTCACGAGGCCCTGAGTCCCGCAGGGGCCACCCCATCCTCCGGGGTGAGTCAGGGTCCTGGGGTCAAGGTCTGCAGAGCATCTGGGTCATCCCCCTCCCCCTCATCAACCCGCACGCATCTCCTTTCTCTTTCGAGTCAATGGCCAGACCCGACTCGTGGCCAACCCCTTGATGAAGACCCGTAAGGCCTGAGTCAAGTCCTGCGGTCAGGGCGGCAGGCCTCCGCAAGCCTGGCCAACGCGGTGTGCGCCCCAGCCCAGGTTTCTTCTCAGGGGTCTTCTCCAGGGAGTCGTTCCCGCTCTTATTCCCAGCGCACCTTCGAATCCAGCGGGGAATGGGCCCCTCCGCTTCTGATTCTGGACCAGGCATCTCCCGGGGCAGTGACATCATCCCCTGTCCGCTAGCGAAGGGGTGGAGTCTTGCCGGTCCATCCGGTCACCGCTGGATGGCCGCATTCGGAGGCGCGGCGGATAAAGAACTTGCTGGAGGCCAGATCCTCTCTCTCTCGCTGCTTGGTCTTCCTGCCCACGGACACATGGAGCCAGGCTGGAGCCCTGGAGCTGGAGGAGGCCCGCAGAGACCCCTGCCCACACAGAGATGCCTCCACCGCCACCGGATCCACAAGACGGTCCATCCACCGGCCTGTGTCTTCCTGCATTCGACGTCACGTCACTGCAACTGCTGCGTGAGTCTGAAGAGGAATTTCTAGACTGGTACCAGACTTATGGGCTAACATGGGACTTAGGGACTTGAGCTGGACCAGGCTGGGGTGTTTTCTTAATGTGCAACAGCTCTTTGATATGAAGTTCCTTCTTTTTTTTTTTTTATTTAGGCATCACTGCCCTCTGGTGGGCTGCTGCTGGATTAGAACTGCCAAGCCCGTGTGCCACAGTCCTGCACTCAACCACTACGCCACCGGGGCTCAGCCACGAAGTTCTTTCTTACGCACACAGGAGTCTCCCTGGATTTGCTTCTCGGCTCAACCCAGACTCCTGATGCTGACGGCCCTAGGAGGAGACACTGGGATGACGGAGTCGGGAAGCCAGGGCACGGAGGAGAGGGATCCAGGCACCTCCTCACCCCACTCCCACCCCTCCTCGTCTCCTGCCTCTGGTCAGTGACTGGCCTGTAAGCTCAGACGGCTGACCGCTCCGGGGTGTGGGGACCCCGCCCCCTCGTGGTCTCCTTCCCTGAAGAGGCTTGTCTGCAGACCGTGTACCCAGAGGCGGAGCTCAGCCCCCCCCCTGAGGGGTAACAAGGGGATTCCACCCGTCTCTCGGGGCACCCCACCCCCCACCTTACCACGCCTGGTGTCCCGCTCCCCTTGCTGGCAGGGTTGCATGTTCTTCTGGAAGCCCGTGGTCCTTGCAGATGTCTACTCCAGCACCACAATCCAGAGGCAGCGGTTCTGTCCGGTCCTCCTCTTCAGGGGCCCCTTGCACGTGGGTCGGTGCAGGGGAGGCCACGCGGGGCATGGAGAGATGTCAAGGAGAAGACCCTTAAGGAGGCAATGGACACAGCGGCTACAGCCGTGGCTCTCCCCATGTTGGACGCCGGGGAGGGGGGCACAGGGCCCAGCCGGGCTCCTTCTGCTGCACACGGGGTCCCTGGGCCGGACCACTGGACATCCCCACTGCCAGCAGCAGCAGCAGCGACACCCATCTCCAGCAGGAAGCCTGCTGCTCTTCCTGCCTCTGACTTTTTTTTGGGGGGGTGCATCACTGCTCTCCGGTGGTGGGAGTAGGAGACCCAGCCCCACTGCTGGGATTGAACCTCCGTCCCAGTGGGCCGCAGTCCCGCGCACAACCACTACGCCACCCGGGCTCAGCCCGCCTCTGACTTCTTATCTCTCTTTGTGTGTGTGTGTGTGTGTGTGTGTGTGTGGGCATCACTGCCTCTGGTGGTCGTGGGTGCTACCCAGTGTTGCTCCTGAGAGCCGTCTCTGGATTTGAACCACCAAGCCCATGGGCTGCAGTTCTGCACTTAAACACTTATGCCACCGGGGCTCAGCCCAACTTCTCTTTTTAATGTCCTTTTTTTGGGAGATTTTACAGCTCTGATCCCATTGGACCAGGCACACTTGTACCTAGGTGGCCGCCATCCTTTTCAAGACGCTTTCTTTCTACTCGAGCCCTCGGCATCGGCTCCTCTTTGATTCCCTCGCCCCTCCCTCCCTTCTGGCTCAGACTTCTTCTGTCCCCTGTTTTCTAACTGTGTGAGTCCAGGTGGACGAGAGAAACACTCACAGACACGCATACGGATAGAAGGGAAAGGTTTATACAAGAGGAACGGGACGGTGAGAAAGCCTCCCAGCACAGTCCAGTTCAAAGTCGTAAGTCCCATATTAGCCCATATGCCAATACCAGTCTATAACTCTCCTTCCAACTAATGAAGTTACAGGTCAGTGGGTGCAGAATCCCAGCACTGGCAGGGGTCTCCCCATGGCTCCTCGCTTCCAGGGCTCAGGGTCCATCAGCAGCATCCAGTGGTGGTAGAAGGAACTCAGTGCTGGCAGGAATCTCCACGTGGCTTCTCCAGCTTCAGAGGTCTGGCTCCATCAGGGCAAGGCCTGGTGGCTTCTCCTCTGGCTTCTTCAGCTCCTGGGACACTGCCATTTTGTCTTGTCTGTAGTTCATTGTCTCTGAGACTAACTCCCAACCACTGGGGAGATAGTTTCTCAGCTCCACAAGGGAAACATCTCAAGATTTCCCAGAAGTCTCAGGAGAAAGCCATGCCCACACGGAGGCCCCAGTGGCCACCCAATGGCTATCTCCAGACGAACAGGCTAGACTCCACCCCTACATGTCAATCATGAAATTGACATAAGCACATGACGGCCACACAAACCCTCCCCTTGCAGGCCCTTCCAGAGCAGTGAGTCCCAGGCACCGCCCAGTGCCCCTGTCTCAGGCTGTGGAGGCTGGTGGTGGAGGGGCCCTGGGTCTCCATGGGGCCCACATTTTCCACTCCTCCTTCCTCTGGACTGGGCAGGGCTCACGCTGCCCCTTAGATGGCTGTGTAGCCCCTTCCGTGACTAAGTTCAATGCCTTTGAACCTGGGTCCTTCCCCCAGCCCATGTGTCACGGGGGATGAGATGAGCCAGGGCCTGGGGGTGGTCCTGGCAACGGTGGGTCTGCCGCGTCCCAGGACGGCTGCCCTCTCTCCCTGGCGTGCACATCCTCAGGGACCAGGGTCCCTTGTCCAGGGGCCCCCCTCTTCCCCTCACTGGGCCCCAGAGAAAGAAGTCCCAGAGCAGCAGCCGTGGTCGGCTGAGGGGTCACACCTATGACTGGTTCCCATATCCTTTGTCTAAAGATAGTGGGCAGGGGTGGACCCCACTCGACTGGTTATTCTGAAAACTCAACCCACACCCATGACTGTGAGTGGGTCCTGACTCGGACCCCTTGGGGCAGGAGCCCCTGTCCTCTTGGCTAGATGCATTCCAGGTGTGCTGGGCACCCAGGGCTGTCCCCAGGGGAGCTCCTCACTCTGTGGTCTCCAAGGTCCAGTTTAAAGCAAGATCCCTGTCAGGGACTCACACAGCCCCCTCTCCCCCTCTTCCTCCTCCCTCCCTCCCCCCACCACACACAGGGCGGAAATTGCTGGAGAATTTGAACTGCAGACCTGATGGCAAGGTTGCAGCTCCCTGGCTGCCCCTCGGGGTCTGGGGTGACTTGTGTGGGTCCAGGGGGCCAGGGTCCCTCCGGGATGTTCATAGTTAACTGTCCCCCTGGCAGCCGACCGCTTGCACCACTGGGCGTGATTGCACAACACGGTCGGTTTGGGGAGCAGCTGCTCCCAGGCCGCCTCCAGCCACACCTCCAGGGTCCCAGGACGTGCGTGTCCAGTTTGGGGGTTCCTGGCCTCCAGCAGTCCACCCCGACTACTGAGAGGGTAGGCTCTTCCTGCCGCCCCGCCCTGCCCTGTCCCTGTCTCCACCCCGTCCCTAGTCCCTGGTCCCTGTTCTCACCGACCCCCCATGGTCTCCGCCCCCTTCCAGGTTTCTGCCCCACCTTGTGTCTGCCCCTTTCCTGACCCTGCCCAACCTTGTCTTCGCCCCAATCCCTGTCCCCACCCGCCTCTGTTCTGTCTCCGCCCCCCCCCCCCCCCCCCCCCCCCCCCCCCCCCCCCCCCCCCCCCCCCCCCCCCCCCCCCCCCCGCCCCCGCCCCTGTCCGGTCTCCGCCCCCTCCCTATCCCTGCCCTTGTCTTGTCTCGGCCCCCTTCCCTGTCCCCATCCTACCTCTACACTCAATCAGTCTCCCAGGTGCAGGAGGTGCACCTTGGGGGTCGGAGGTCACCCAGAAAATAGCCCTGAGGGGACAGGGCCCTACCCCACCCAATTCTCACCCCTCAGGGCAGGACGGCATGGACACCAATGCTGAGCATGTGCTGAACCTGGACTTGTCCAAATTCCTCAGCCTCCCACCGCCCACCCATACTCCTGGAGAGGCCCAAGTGTCTGGGTGCAAAGAAGACCCCTCTGCCCCCCACCCCTGTCCACTGTGAGACCCCCACTCTCCCCACCCACAGGTTCCCACATCTGGCCCCTCCCCAGGACTCCCCCCTCCCCACTTCCTGAGGTCACCAGTGCCGTCTCTGCACACACTGTGAGGGCAGCTGTGGTCCTGTTGTCCACCTGGCCAGCAGTAACTGTGTGAAGGACAGCTGCCCCCAGGTCTCATCCCAGGGGCAGACTTGAACCTTGGGGTTCAGCTGGGTGGAGCCCCGGGAAGCGGTGAGGGTCTCATCTGCTGACCACATGGCCCACCGTCAGACTGCTCCCTGGTCCTCGTCCGCAAGACGGGTCAGTGCTCAGATACAGGCCTCCGAACAGCAGAGACAGGAGAGGGGGTTTGGAGAGGGCGTCTCAGCCCCAGGGGACTTTTGGGAATGGACTGGGGCCATCAGTGATATCACCAAGCCCACTGTGACAAATATTTGTGAGGAGGTTGTCCCTGTGATGAACACACATTGCCTCCACTCTGTGTGTGTGTGTATGTGTTTACGTGAGGCGAGATTGTCCTACACACACACACACACACACACACACGTCTCTGCATGGAGTTTAAGTGCCTGCTTTTAATCAAACGGTTAAAAAGTGGTTTGAGTCCCTTGCTTCTCAAGTGGACAGAAATCCTCTGGCCTGGAGACCCCGGGGTGGGGGTGGGAATGGGGCAGTCCTACTCTGTCTGTGGGATCAAGTTCAGTCAGAGTTGGGCCGTGCCCCCTGCATGACCAGACAGAGGGGTGGGTGCCTGCAAGTCAGGGGTGAGGACCCCCCTGCCCCCCCCCCAGGGTCTTGGCCTTCCTGGTCTTCCTTGACAAACAACCATGTGGGAGGGGTTAGGGAGCAGGGATCACTCATTTTGGAATCACTCAGAGGTTAGCGGTCACCCCGTTCCACGTCCGCCGACACCCCCTCCCAATGAAGATGCTCCCCATTGAGTCCTGCTGGAAGAGCAAGTGAAGCCGCATAACCCACGCCATCCTTCTGCCTCTGCCTGCAGAGAAGGCCGAGACGCTGCCAGGCTGGGGCTTGGCCGGGGGACCTTATAGGGTTCTGGCTGTCAGAGCGTCCCGTTCTGTCCTGACGGGAGCCTGGAAGAGGGACCATGGGGGTCTGGGCCCTAGGCCCTAAGTCAGAGACATCCACATCATGGAGTGAGTCTGCTCTGTCTCCCTGGGAGTCCAGAGGACCCAGGAGGCCTGTGACCCGGTGTCCACGGTGGGACGCCTTAAAGAAGCCAAGGTCACATCTTCCTCACCGGGATCCTGTCTCTCTCTCCACGTGGACCATCGAGCGGGGTGGAGGTGAGCATGTACCATGAAAGGATATATATGTAACTTCTGATGCTCTTTTCTCTCTCTCTCTCATGATCTCTATATCGGTGTTATAATAAATAATAATTATCGCTACACAACTGCCTATTAAACCCTTCTGTCACCCAAGGCCTGGTTTAGAGTCTTGAAGAGCGAGGGTGTGACTTTGAGGACTAAGGTGCACCTGGCCCATGCCACGGCCTTTTCCACCGCCTCACCTGCACGGGCCGGCTGCACGCTGCGTAAGAAGGACGGAGGGAGCGTGGACGCATTTGAACAGTGGTGCGTGCAGGACCGTGGAAGCTCCTCGGAGTGCCCACAGAAAGAAAAAGCAAGCCGGGCTCAGAAGGACGCGGCCCGCGCTCCCTCCCAGGAAGTTCCTCTGGACCTTGAGAGACAAACGCTTTGCTTCTGCACATGGCCCTGAACTTCGAGGGCGATCGGGAAGACCCAGGCACATTTGAGAAGAGGACCTGGGCAAAGCGGCATCCGGCACCAAACCCGGCCGTGACCCGGATCCTCTGGAATGGGGAGCCGCGGTTTGTCGGCAAAGTGGAGCCTCTTGGGATGTCTGTTTTTATTGTTGGGACGCTTTTATCTTCAGCAAGGAAAAAACATCACACGGGCGGGCGGCGGGGGGGGGGGGGAAGACATGTGGGTCAGGCTGCCAGGAGCAATGAGGGCAGCAGGGAAAGAAGCTTGAGGGGCGGCGGTGGGTGGGGTCAGGGAGCCAGAAGGTTCACTGAGGCTGTGTGTCAGTCGGATAGCCCAGAGAACAAACTCATTAAGTGACCAGATTTTGACATTGGTAAAGTGGGACATCATCGACCGCGGGTGGGGGTGGGGGTAGAGGGGGTGTATTCCCTTCCCGTTCCCCTGCCGTTCCCTAACTTGTCGTGCATTCTTTCTAAAAATTGGGACTTTCTTTTTTTTTTTTTTTGTGGCATCACTGCGGGACTTTCTTAAAACGCCGCGGGACAAGGGAGAAATCGGGATTGTCCCGCCAAAAGCAGGACATCTGGTCACTTTATCATAAGCAGGCATGTGTATATAAGAGAGAGTTTTGAGGGCTGAGCCCCGGTGGCGCAGTGGTTGTGTGCAGGACGGCGGCCTCCTGGTTTGGCGGTTCAAATCCAGCAGTAGCTCTTCAGGAGCAAGGCTGGGCCTCCTACTCCCACCAGAGGTCAGCGATGCCTCCCCCCAAAAGAAAGTTTTATATAAAGGATAATTGCACATTAAGGAAACAGTCCAGGGCTGAGCCCCACTGGCGTAGTGGTTGTGCGCGGGACTGCGGCCCACTGGGATGGAGGTTTGATTCCAGCTCCACCGAGCAAAGGCTGGGCCTCCTACTCCCACCACCTGAGGGCAGTGACGCCCCCCCCCCAAAAAAAAAAAAAGTATGGTGGACCGTTCAAAGGACAAACCGCTCTGTCTTGGAGGAAGTAAGACCAGCGTGCTCCTTAGAGGGACGGAGAGAGAGACTTCCTCTTGCGGCCTTTAGACACGTTGTCAGGAGAGACCAGTCCCTGGAGAAGGACTTTCATGTCCATCGAGTTCAACTCTGATCTTACGACTCTCATGAGCTCCAGGGGGGCACACTCAGAGCAGAGCAAAGACAGCAGGTAAAAGCTGGGGTATGGGGGGCCCTGCAGCGTCGACACTCCAGGACCCAGAACTTCATCCAAGGCAGGCTCAAATACCTAGGCCGTGACACATGGTGGGATCCCCAGGGGCTGACTGACGCTTATCTGAGGGTCCACCACGAAGCATCAATGCTTCAGCCAAGCGAGGAAGGGGAGAAAAGGAGGCGCTGACACTGAGGGCTCAAGTAGAAAGAAAGTGTCTTGACAAAGATGCACCATGGATTTATGTACGGGTTGTGCTCAGAGCTGTAAGAGCCCCCAATAAAAGAAAAATAATATATCAGCCCAGCTGTTCACAGACAGGAGGGAGAACTAGGCTGGGAGCGGGGAGTCAGGACACGTTTGCAGACAGCTCGGGGCAAGGCGGCGGCGTGGAGCCCTCGCAGTACCTGGCCCTGTCCCGGGGGAGACGAGGGAGCAAAAGACTCCCCCCATCGACACGGGCTTGGCAACGTGGGGGGCCCTGGTGCGCACGGTGCAGGCATGGGCTGGGGCACAGGCACCGTGGGGAGGATGGCGGGGCTGGGGCGGTGGGGGTAGGAGGAAGAGGGGGTCCATCCTGCTGTGCTTGGGTCACCGTGGGTCCGAGCCAAGTCCAGTCTGTCGATCCCCCCAGGCCGGGCGGAACGGCCCTGTGCGTTTCTGGGGCTCTTCATGGGAGCAGAGTGCCAGAGGCTTTGGACTGCTGTGGCTAGCAGCCGGGCGTGACCACCGCACACCAGGGGTCCGGATCCCACGGGGGCGGGGCAAGTGGATTTGGGGCTCTCGCTGCCACTCACCCGCCGCCCTGTGCAAGCCAGGGTGCTCAGAATCTGGGCTCTGAAACAGCACGGGGTGGGGGACGGCTGGGGGTGTGAGCAGACTTGGGCACGTCCAGCACATCAGGCTGCTACAAGCGGGGGCTGGAGTGGGCGCGCACACATGCATGCACACACACGTACACACACGCACACACACACACACACACACAGGCACAGCTGTGCCCCTGTGGTGGCGCTGCAGGTCAGGCACTGGCCTGCTGACCACAAGGCTGGCAGGCAGTTCAAGCTCACTGTGAGTCAGCCCTGACCCGGGGAGGGGGCCTGACGTGGTCTTGTCATCAGAACCCACAGACCCGTTGACAGGACACCGGTGGAGATGTGAGACGTGGCAGCACCCCCAGCAGCATTTGGGGAGGGGCAGCACCCACACTGAGAAGAGACAGTGGGGGGCAAACGC
>PVJH01049890.1:0-10081 GCA_004026705.1 Nesogale talazaci | reverse complement strand
GTCAGTGAGGGGGTGTTCTTCCTTGTGGTGAGACCGCCCCTATAGTCCTTTTGATGCACTGCCTGCTCTGAGCAGGAGTTTCATTCTCAAGGCTTGGTCGCCCAGGTTGTGGTTCTCTCTCTCTCTCTCTCTCTCTCTCTCTCTCTCCCTCTCTCTCTCTCTCTCTCTGGATTGCACTGGAACAAACTAAGAAGGAACTGTGTTGACCCTGTCATTCACCTTCCATTGTGCTTTAAAGGTCTGTGAGAAACGTGTGTCCTCTTTTTTTGTGTTTTAGATTCTCGTCTATTTTCTTCCACTCATCCTGTCTTCTAACTTTTGCATTTTCTGACCAGCAAACATTGCCCCAGCTCTGCAAGTTGTTGCCACTTTATGGTGTTAAGTTTCTTTTATCTTTTCCCTAAATGACACATAGATATTTCCCTGGAAGACAGACTGTGGAACAGAGGAACTATCTGGTGTGTTGACTATTACTGGAAACTCATTTGAAAGTGGTATTATATACAGGATCCAAAATGCTGCTATGGTTCAGTGATTATAAATTTCCTATGATGAATACAATGTTAGCACAAGTCCATCTATCAGTTATCTAATGTACAACTTCAACTATCCAATTATGATTTTCTCATATTAGGGGTGCATAATGGATTAGACATATTTAGTCACTGGTAAAACTGCAGAATTTTATAGCTGGCATGATGATTATTGTGGTAGGAAAATTCAAGTAGGAACAAGTAGAACTTCTTCTGCCTACAAATATAAAAACTAAAATTTCCATAATAAGTGAAACTATGAAGGACTTGAAAGATGCTGGAATAGAAGTTTGTTTTCTACCAAGATCTCATTCGACTTATGTATCTGAGCTATGCAGAAAACAAGTGGATCTTGGCAAACAACAGTAGAAGTTCATAAATTTATTCACATGACTTCAATTGCAGCTGCTACTTCAAACGTGGACATAAGAGGACAGCTCCACATTAACTAGAAACTGGTATGCAGTTTTTACTCTGACAAATATTTGTTGTTTCTATACAGTTATCCCTCAATATCCACAATAGTGTGGAAGGAATTGATTGCAGAACTTCCTAGTATACCAAAATCCACACATTCCCAAGTCCCTTATATAAAATAGGGTAGTGTTCTATGCTAAGGTCTTGTGTACTTTAAATCATCTCTTGATGTCTTCATATACCTCAAAGTATATAAATGCCATGTAAATAGGGGTATTTTTTGCAAGCTCTCCTACCCTTAGAGAGACTGCATTGATCATGTACATTTGTCAAATATCTTTCAAGGAGAATGCACTGTGGGTTGAATCGATCTCACTTTAACATTGGACATTCATTTTTAGTGAGTTACAGAGAGAGCTCTGTGCTCTTTTTTTCTTTTTTAAGAACGTGAGCTCTGTGCTCTATACACCAAATGACATGCACTTCATTTTCTTTAGAATGACTGTGACTGACTCCTTAATATTTCTGTTGGAGATGACTTCAGCATGACATACATTTCTTTTGGTTCAGCTTTTGAAAGTAATACACTTATTGATCGCTGATACAATAATCACTCTAAAACAGAACCTTAGTTAATGTCATATTTCCATCATTGTTTATCCCCCTTTCCCAATACTCCCTCTTCTGTGATACGTAGGCTTGTTATGCCAAATGGCCAATGAACACTTAAGATAAATCGTAGGGCAGGGATATAAATGGCTCAGCGATCCCCACCCTTGCTCTCTTGCTCTTGAATCTTTGACAACCTGGCTGTATGTTTGTCCTATGCCTTAATCTGCAAGCTACATTACCCGAGGGACACCTAGTCTGTGGACTCTGTTGCTGTGAGTTGAGGTTCCTTCAAGCCCTGCTTCGCCACGCTCCTGGAATATACATCCCTTGAGCTGCAGACTATCAAACTCTGTCATCTGGCTGATGTTGGTGCCCTGCTTTGCTGTTTGCTGCTTGTAGCCAGATAGCCTGAATTGCTCTACAGAGGACTACTCGGCAGCCCTCAAGACTCGAACGACTGCCAGTGTACTTGCTGCCTCACGCAAGTGAGTTGCACCAAGCCATTTTCACTGCGTCATATGTTAGTTAACTTTATTTCTTATGTTAGATATCTTTCTAGCTATATAAATATATACATATAATTATTAGTGTCCTGGTTTTGTTTCTCTAGAGAACCCTAACATATCTTGTTAGTTACTAGTAACAAACGTTGGTCTGTATTCATTTATCTGTGCTTGCCTTTTTCTTTTTCTTCTTCTCCTTTGTATATGTGCAGTCATTCTTTTTTTTTAGTTGGGGGCTCATACAACTCTTATCACAATCCAGGCCATACATCCACTGTATGTCAAACACATTTGTACACTTGCTGCCATCATCATTCTCAAAACATTTGCTTTCTATTTGAGTCCTTGGTATCAGCTCCTCATTTTTCTATCCCTTCTCTGCTCCCCCCCCCATGAACCCTTGATAATTTATAAATTATTAATATTTTGTCATATCTGACAGTGTCTGATATCTTCCTTCACCCATTTTATGTTCTCCATTCCCCAGGGAGGAGGTTATATGTAGATCATTGTAATCAGTTCCCACTTTCTAACCCACCCACCCTCTACCCAACTGGTATCATCACTCTCACCACTGGTCCTGAAGGGATTATCTGTCCTGGATTCACTGTGTTTCCAGTTCATATTTAGGAACTAGAGTAAAGTTGTATGTTTAATTGCTGCTGAACTGCACCCTGACTAGCTAGTCTCCTCCCCTTGATCCATCTATAAGGGAATGTTCAGTTGCCTACAGAGAGTCTTTGGGTTTCCATTCTGTACCCCATTTATTCATAATGGTATGATTTTTTTTTATTCTTTGATGCCTGAGACCTGATTCTATAAATAGCTCTTGACAAGACAGGCAGGTGTGTTTCTTCATTGTGGGCTTTGCTGTTTCTCAATTAAATGGCCGCTTGTTTACTTTCAAGTCTTTAAGATCTCAGATGCTATACCTTGGGATAGCTGGGCAGCAGCACCTTTCTTTACCACATTTGCTTATGAACCCACTTTGTCTTCAGCGATCATGTTGAAAAAGTGAGCATCATGAAATGCTAGTTTAATAGAACAAAGTATTCTTGCATTAAGGGAGTACTTAAGTAGAAGTCCAATGTCCACCTTCTACCTTAATACTATATATATATATATATATATATTTAATTTCCCTCTCCTCATATAAAAATATATTTCCATATGTACACACATTGTTTAGACTTATATAAATGCCCTTTGGCTCCTACCTCTTTCCTCTATTTACTTTTACTTTCCTCTTGTCCCACTATCATGCTCAGCCTTCATTTTGGGTTTCAGTAATACCTCTTGGTTACATTATCCTAGATCAAGCCATATCAATCCTCCTACACCCTTCTCTCCCCAGGGGAGGGAGAGAGAGACCAGTCTTCAATTCACCACATCAGGACATGACTCTAACATGTAGGCATGACCAGGAAAACAAGAAAGAGGTCTGCAGGAGTGGCCCCAATCCCAACTATGTGACCCATCCCCATACACTAGAAGAATGCACTTCAGAGGACAGCACTGAAGTGACAGCATGGGGAGAGGTACACATCTGATTAGAGCACACAGGAGAAATGAAGAAGGATGGAGAGTGAGGGGAACACATCCTGGCCAACCAAGTTCCAAGGATAATATTCCTGCACAGAGCAGTCAATGACCAGAGAGGACCATAGGCCTGACCCTACTCTGAGACCTGTCATATCTCACTAAACCATAGTGCAGGAATTGTGCACAATCTGATCCCATATCACTGTGGCAAAACACTAAGGGCATGCAACAGAGAAGCAAGGGGAGCAAGGTGATGAAATGCCCAGGGAATACCAAAAATATACTTTGGCGACAGAGTGTGGCAGTCCATCAGACTGGATTGGAAAACTCTTGCAAAAGCCAACAAACAGACCTTGAAGGATTTATAGGCTTTTCCATTGTTGTCAAGAGTTTGCTTGTTGTTGCTGTTATTTTGTTTTGGGCTTTTTGTTGTTGTTGTTGCTGTTGTTGTTGTTAGTAGTGTTGTGTGTTAGTCTGGGTAGACTAGAGAAACAAATTCATAGACATGCATATGGGTATTGGGGAAAGATTTTTATACAAGAGCAATGGAACATTGAGAAAGCATCCCAACACAGTCCAGTTTAAAGTCATAAGTCCGATATTAGCCCATATGTCCAATACCAGTCTATAAACTCTCCTACCAACTCACGATGTCACTGGCCAGTAGGTGCAGGGTCCCAGCTCTGGCAGGGGTCCCCTCATGGCTCCTTGTTTCCAGGGCTCAGGATCCATCAGCAGTATCCATTGGTGAAAGAAATACCTCAGCACTGGCAGGGGTCTCTCTGTGGCTTTTCCAGCTTCAGATGTCTGGTTCCATCAGGCCAAGGCTGTGTGGCTTCTCCTTTGGCTCTTCTGGTTCCTCAGATGCTGTCATCTTGTCTTGTCAGTCAAGCAATTCCCAACAACTGGGGACATGGTCTCCCATCTCCAGGAGGGAAATACCTTGAAACTTCCCAGAATTCTCAGGAGGAAGCCATGCCCACAAAGAGACCTCATTGGCTACTCATTGGCTGTCTCCAGATTGACAGGCTAGACTGTATCCCTACATCCCAATTATGAAATTGACATCAAGTACATGACCGCCACATGTTGTTAAGTTTTGTTTTGGTCTTTACTGCTTTTGTTAATTTGTTTGAATTTGCCTGGTTTTTGCTCTTATTACTGTCTCTGCATGTCTATCTAGATAAGATAAGTGGGATTAAGAATTCAGAAATGAAAACACTGAAACCAGTGGTTCTGGGGGAAATACTGGAGATGGGAAGGTGGGAGAAAAGAAGGCGGAGTGGGGACAACCAACCCAGGAACAAGGAAACATCAAGTAAATTAAAACTGATGGAGAGAAATCAACCGAATGTCTGGTGGGACTGGATCAAGGTCAATATGGCAGTGAGTAATTACTAAGCCTGACTGAAAGATGAACATGATCATGTGACAAGAGGAATGTAAAAAGAAATAGAGGCAAGAACCAGGAGGCAGAGGATATTTATAGAATACATATTTTTAAATATAAGAGGGCAATAGATCTATGTACTCATACCTATATAATAAGAATTAAGATAGCTGATGGACTTTGAGCCTTTACTCAAGGACTCACTCAAGGCAAAAACACTTTTTTCTATTAACGTGGTATTTCCTGAGATTCACCTTCCCAACACCATTGCTGAACACAAAACGGGGTATAAGAAAATGTGGTGAAGAAAACTGATGGTTCCTGCCTATCAAAAGATATAGGGTCTATGGTCTTAAAAGCATGAAGATAAACACACAGCCATCTAGCTGAGAAACAACAGAGCTCATATGGAAGAAGCACACCAGCCTCTGTGATCATGGAGTTTCAATGGCATCAGGTATCAGACATCAAAGAACAAAAAATTATGCCATTGTGAATGAAGGAGAGTGCTGAATGGAGACCCAAAGGCAATCTGTAGGCAACTGGACAACTCCTTACAGAAGGGTTGTGGGGAGGAAACGAGCCATTCAGAGTGCAGTATAGCACCAATGAAACACAACTTTCCTCGAGTTCTTCAATGCTCCCCACCCCCACCCCCACCAACTATCATGATCCTAATTCCACCTTACAAATCCAGCTAGACCAGAGCATATACACTGGTACAGATAAGAACTGGAAACACAGGGAATCAGGACAGATAACTCCCTTAGGACCAATAATGAGAGTAGAGATACCAGCAGGGGAAGAGGAAGGTGGAGGAGAAAAGGGCAATTCATAACAATGTTCTACAAAAAAAAAAAACTCTCTGGGGGACAGACAACAGAAAAGTGCATGAAGGGAGGCATTGGTTGGTATAAGGCATGAAAACACAATAATAATTTATAAACCATCAAAGGTTCCTGAGGGAGAGAGGGTGGAGGAGGGAGGGGGAAAGAGAAGCTGATACCAAGGGTTCTATTAGAAGGAAAATGTTTTGAGAAGATAATGGCAACAAATGGACAAATGTACTTGATATAATGTATGTATCCATTCTGATCAGAGTTGTAAGAACCCCAAATATAATGATTCTTAAAAGCCACTCAAAACATAAAAACCTTTCTTCATCCACATCGTTCTCATTCGTGGGTATGCAAGGCCAATTTCAACCCGAATAATTACTCAATTCCCAGATTTGTACCTCTTCACAGAGCTGAAAACTTTGAAGTAAGAGGAGGCTGAGTTCCTTTGAGGAAGGCTATGACCAACCCTTTATTGTGCTAATCTTCTTCTTAGCCTTTCCCAAGTTGTACTTGTAACCACTTAGCAGGATGATGAGCATTGGACGAGGGCAACTGTAAGGATGCTTTGAAAATTACTGGACACTCATTTTCATTGGCAGTTTATTCAGAAGACTGCAATGCTGCCGTGCTTCACTCCTTACAAAGATCAGGTGAGGATAAATACAGCCTGAGCTCAGGTCCGTCTCACAGTGAGCCTGCATGTGGCTGAAACCACCGTATGGTTATTGCCACAGTCCAGGAATGAATAAGATTTAGAGTATGCACACTTATAAACTGGTAAAACCCCAAAATGCTCTGGAATTGCACGAAGTGATGCAATTGTTGTCAGAAAACCCAAGTGCAAACCATCAGAACTGACTCTACGAACAATCAGAGTGAACTGAAAATTCCATAAGTGTAACCTTTAAGGACTTAAAAGATGCTGGAGTGGAGACTTGATGCCTACCAAGTCCTCATTGAATTTCTCTATTTGAGCTACTAGAAAGACAAATAAACCTAAAGAAATACAGTATATTATCATAAATTTAGTCAGATTGTTACCAGGAAGTAGATCGGAGTTTCCAAACGACTCCAGATCTAGTTTCTTGTCTTGCTACCAAGGAAGATTTCAGGTGCGATGCAAAATCAGACTAGAGTCAGAGAAAAAGATTGAGAGAAGAAGTGAGCTTATTGCATGGGATACTTTGGAAAAGAAGTCCAAGGGAACATCAGCTAGATTAAAAGACCTGGAAAATGGAAAGTGTGGCCTTATATTCAATTGATGGCAGACGTCCCCTCTTTTTTGAGGCACCTGAGCAGCCAGCTTCATGATGTGCTCTTGCGTCAAACCTCAAAATCAGAGTCTATTCGATCATTATGGGGGTTGTCTGAACATCCCAATTTTCTTCCCACTTCTCACCCACTCTGACCTCTTCATTTCATGATCCACAGTATGTCCAGGTCTCTGGATAAGAGATGTGTTTTCTGTTGTCCTTCACTTCCTTTATGTTGCACGGGTCTTTGTGGAAGCATGACCCCACCTCACTCGAGTTAAGTTTCCTCCCAGTTTCCTCCCAATGTCACCTGTTCCCCCTTGCTGGCCTCTGACTGCCTAGCCAACAAGGTGGTAGCTTAAACTGCAGCTGCTGTTTCAGATGTGGTTACAAGAACAAAGCAACACACTGAACAACACCTGGTATGCAGGTTTAAAAAAAATCTAAATGTGTTTTTTCTCTATACCACCATCCGTCAATATCCACGGAAGTATTAAGGGGAATGATGGTAAGATTCCCTCAGATACCAAAATCCAGGGATGTCCTTGCATCTACAATCCCACCTGTAACTGGGTTGTAGTGATCTGCTCTCCATCATGCTTTGATGACCGTTTCCTCTACCCACTAATTCCCTTTTTCAGTCTTGGATTGGGCCTGAACCCTAGACACCATTTCACCCTCCTGATGAAGTTTCCTCATCTGGATGGTGTGCCTGTGTTTTTGAGTTGTCTATGTCTCCTTTAAGATTTTCTAAAAACCCCACTTTACATCATACTTGCAGTGACGTCGCTTTTCTACCCTCAAACAACACTTACTTTCCCCAAAAATATTTTCCATGCAGAACCTTCTGAGGCTTAGGGTGGAAAGTACCTAACATTACTGATAACTGTATAGGTACGGTCTGAATTATGTTATTCTATACTCTGCACTCCAATTTATGTGCAACTCATTTTCCATATATATATCTAAGTATTGCTTTGTGGGCCAATTTTGAACACTTTATATTGTAAGTACTTTTGATTTTGTCAACAAATATATGCAACAATTTTTAGGCAGGGATTCACTTATTGATAGCTACAACAGGAATTCTCATGCCACCTGAAATTAACCAATGGGACTTTCCATCAATGTTAACCATCCTTTTCTCCCCCTCAGTTCTGTCCTTGGTATTCAGTAATGAAATGTGGTTTCTATACGTATTTCCTATTTGTATTTATATGAAAAAATATCATGTGTTTGCACACTGTGTCCCGCTTTGTCATTAGCTCATTTTGTGCAGCATATGACTTCAAATTTTATCCACATTTGCAATATGGATCAAGACTTTATATCTTCTACTGACTGAATAGTGTTCCATTGTACATATGATCCACATTGTGTGTATTCATTCATCTGCTGAAGGACATTTGGGCTGTGTCAACCTATGTCCATTTTGATGAGTGTTGCAATGGTAAAAATATCTCTGTTTGAGTCTGTGCTTTCAAGGACTTTGAGTATGTATTAGGAGTGGAAATGCTAAGGCACATGATTTTTTAAATATAGAGGTAACATTTTTGTCCATTTCTTCTTTCACTTAAATATGTGTACCTTTAAAGTTTGAAACATTAGCTCCACGGAGCAAAGGCTGGGCCTCCTATTCCCACCACCTGAGGGCAGTGATGCACCCCCCCCCCAAAAAAAAGTTTGAAACGTTAAATTGAATGACATGTATTTAACTTGGTTTTCTATATGATTCCACCAATCACAATTATGAAAGCAATAATTTCCTATGATTCCTTAATACCTAAAATAAAGCAAGATACTCAAAAATATTTTGTCCAAAAATTTCTATGTCTGATAATCATTTCTTGAATAGGTTAATCTTTTCTACATCTTTAAATGCCTTCTTATTTTAATTATAGTTAACAGAAAACTTTGGGATCACAAATGAAAATATACACCTTTGCCCTTTACTTTGATATACAGAAAGCATCATCAACTTCGTGCAGTGAGAAAATTACATTCTCAATTCATAATTATTGCCAACCTTATGAAATGTGATTCCTGAATGTAGTCCAAAATGAATGATAAAAAGGATACAGAGAAATCCTAGGAGTACCAGAAGGAATAAGTTTCAAGAAACAAACTGCAGAGAAGTAACGGTAAATTCAGTCCAATCTAGAGAAAAACATTGTGTTGCAGAGGTTAGCAGGAAATATGAAACCAGGAAGTGACAGATGGTTTCAGAAGGAAAAGAAGGCTCAAAAGAAGAAAATAGTGCCTGGCAGCCTGAAAGACACAAATTGTGAGGAAAGTAGATAAGAGAACCTGTGCATTCCATTTAGGAAAAGTGGTAAAAACCTGTTTATATCATTTAGTAAACACCATTGCTGCAATTAATTTATGATGCTTACTAACAAATAACTGAAAATATAAAATGGGCAATATTTTAAACAACTAAGATAGTTTTTTTCTGTGTTCATAAATTTAATAGATAATATTAATGAACTAAATTTCATATCTATCATATGTGCACAAATTTTTCATATTTATGCTCCTTTGGAAAATAAATTTATGGTGGAGGAGCTATCTTTTAACACCTGGCCACTTATAATAAATTTTACTGCTTTCCTAAACCAAGGGTAAAATACAGCATAAATTAAAGGATTTAGGGCAGAGTTATAATAAGCAAACCAGAGTAATATTTCATAGACAAAAGAAGGGGTCATAATACCCAAATAGGTATCAAAAAATGAGTCAATCATATATGGTAGCCAGGAAATCAAAAATGCTACCACTGTGATACCCAGGGTCTTCGCTGCTTTCCTCTCTCTCTTGGCCACTCTGGCCTTGTAAGTTTCAGATGATGATTCTGAATTGCTCACAGTGGATTCAACCTTTTGAGCTTGTTTTCTAGCCACAAGGAAAATCTTACTGTACAGAGTGATCATAACAAGGGTAGGTATGAAAAATAACAGAAAATCTATCAAAACCCAGTCTTGATTTGTAACAG
>PVJH01049889.1:0-10018 GCA_004026705.1 Nesogale talazaci | reverse complement strand
TGATGGCCCTAATAGTTTGGGGTTTTACTTCAAGTTCTGTGATCCACCTGGAGTTTATTCTAGTGCATGGAGTGCGTTAGGGGTCTTGCTGCATTTTTCTACAGGTAGATATCCATTTTTTCCAGCACCACTTGTTGAAAGGGCATCTGTTTTCCATTTGATATTTTTTGGGCCCTTATCAAAGATCAGTTGTCTATATGCTGATGTTTTTATTTCTGGTTTTCAGTTCTTTTCCATTGGTCTGAGTATATATCATTATGCCAATACTGTGCTGCTTTTACCACTGTGGCTGTATAGTATGTACTAAAGTCAGGTAAAGCAAGACTTCCCATGGTGTCTTTCTTCTTGAAGAGTTCTTTGCTAATTCTGGGCTTTTTTCCTTCTCCATATGAGGTTGATAATCATTTTTCCATTTCTTTGAAGAAAGATGAGGGTAATTGTATCAGAACTGCATTAAACTTATGTAGTGCCTTGGGTAGAACTGACATCTTTACTATAGTGAGTCTTCCAATCCATGAACATGGGATATTCTTCCATTTGTTGAAGTCCCTCTTGGTTTCTTCTGATAGTATTCTGTAATTTTCCTCATATAGGTCTTTTGTTCTTTCAGTCAGGTATATTCCTAGATATTTCAATTTGTGCTTGGCTATTGTGAAGGGTACCTCTTTTTTATCTCCACTTCTGAGGTCTTATCCAGTGTGTACAGCAGTCCGATAGACTTCTGATTGTTGATCTTGTTCCTTCCACTCTGTCACACTCCTCTATTGTTTCCAGTAATCCCCTTGTGGAGCTTTTGGGATTTTCCATATATAAAACACCATATGCAAATAATGATAGTTTCACCTCTACCTTCCCCAGGCGAATACCTTTGATGTTTTTTCTTTGCCTTATGCTGTTAACTAGAACCTCCAGTACGATATTAAATAAGAGTGGGGACAAGGAGCATCCTTGTCTGTTCCCCTCAATAACTCTATTTTTAAGAATTATTGTATCTACATGAGTGCACATCTATGTTTATACCCCTGTCCACAGCTTTGTTTCCTAGATCTTTCCTCAGTTTCCTTTTACTTTCCTCCTTTCCCACCATCATGCTCACCTTTCTTATGCCTCTTAGTAATTCCTCTCAGCTACATTACTATTCCTCCAACATTCCCAGGATTGCTACATCCTCTTAATTGTTGATTTTAAAACCCTAGTTGTTCCCTGTCTATGGCATTGCTTGATCACTGCTCCCTTTCCCTGCCTCCTCCTCCCCCCAAAGTCCCTCTGGAACCATTTCCTTATCCTCAGACTTGTTTTCCATGCTTATCTTATATAGATAAGCAAACCAACGATAATGAGACAATTCAAAAAGGAAACAAATAATTTAATAAAGAGGAAAATATACAAAATATTCATTTAAAAATAAAAACAAGGCTGAGCCCCGGTGGCATAGTGGTTGTGTGCGCGACTGCGGCCCACTGGGACGGAGCTTCAATTCCAGCAGTGGGGCTGGGCCTCCTGCTCCTACCACCGGAGAGCAGTGATACCTCCCCCCCCAGAAAAAAACCAAACAAACAAACAAAAATAAAACTCTGTTTCTATTGAACAAGGTTGGTCTATTCATGTTACACAGGCTGTCCCATTCTGCACCATATGTCAATTCACACTCCCACCCCACCCCCACATATGAAGGTGCTGACATAATAACGACTAGCAAAAAAACTCAGAAAAAGGAATAAATAATTCCAGTTATCTCTGCTGACCTTTTTTTTTTTTTTTTTTTTTGGCATCACTGCCCTCAGGTGGTGGGAGTAGGAGGCCCAGCCTTTGCTCCGTGGAGCCGGAATCGAACCTCCATCCCAGTGGGCTGTAGTCCCGCGCACAACCACTATGCCACTGGGGCTTAGCCTCTGCTGACCTTTATGATTATCTTCTCACTGGTCCTAGGGGGTTCCTGATACTACTCCTACTAGCCTGAAGTCTATTTGGGGGGCTCCTCAGGGGCTTTGTGGCTTGGCTTTGCTCCTGTTGCTGACCTGTCATGTTCCCTTCTTGGTTCGCCCCACTGTGGGGGGGGTTCAGATCGAACTCACTCCCTGCCGTGTGTCCCCACTATTGTCCAGTCGTGGTGTACTCCAGACAGGGGGACATGATGTCTCTAGCTGCTGTCAACCCTACAGTCCTCTGTGTGCCTTAATAGCTCCGTGCAGGAGTGTTGTCCTTAGGGCTTGATATGCCTAGGTTCTAGAGAGCCTCACCCTTTTTCTCCCTGGGTTTGGTTTGCTTTCATGTGGGGATGGCATGCAGGCTCCCCCGCGCCCCCCGCCATAAGTTTAGTGTCCTCCTCTGTAGCACATACTTCCAGGAGGAGGTCCATTTGGTTCTGATTGGGGCTGGACCTGTATATATGGCATTTTCTTAAAGATGAGATAATTTAAGAAAGTGTGCAGATAATGTTGACTATTTTTACTGAATTCATTTAAGACTTCATTATGGGAGATTTCAGGCATTTCTTTTAGGTTTTGCGTAACATTTTCCAGTAGGTGATCTTGTTTTAAGATGTAAGAGAAGAACAATTAGGCAAGTTAAGTGGCATTACTCAAATTGAATTCCAGCAATGAGAAAAGAGAATCGCAGATTCTATTCACCTATTTCAGCTCTAAAAATGCTGGGACTTATACGGGTTGCTGGTCAACAGTAACGGGTCGCTAGGGGACCCAATCCCAGAAGAGGGCAGCCAAGAGCTGACATAACTATTAAGGAAGGAACTAGCTGACACCTTCAAGGGTGATCGTGTTAGACACCAGTACATCAGTTAGCCTGGTTATCACACCATGCACAACGGAATGCAGTGCTGCCCGCACCATCTCTGTGTTCCAGAATAAAGGGATTGGCTCTCCATTATGGAAAGTCTTACTGAGAAACCAGACCAGTTGGGTCTGAAATGAGTTTAAGCTTGACTAAGTTAGGAATAAGAATTAGTAGAAGAAACTAGCAACAGATCAATTGCCCTACAGTAAAATTAAGGAAAAACAGAAAGTTGCTGGCAAGCGTCAAAATTGAGGACAATAAAAATTCATAGAAGGCCAAGGTTCCCAAAAGGAATGTAGTAACTATTTCTATTTTAAAAATTATTTTTCCTTTAAATATACATATGATTGTTATGATATTCTTGAAGATTACAATAAAGGTTGGTTTTAATGATGAGTTTGAGCATACCGCCAAGAGCCAGAAACTAGGAGAAAGTTGAGACCTAGCACAGACTGATTCAAGAGCTTCTCTTACAATATTCCCTGAAGTAAGGACTAATGCTTATAAACTCCCCCAAATGTTATCTTAGGTCTCCTGTGTTACAAGATCTAGGCTGCCTGGCTTGAATGCTTACTACTTATTTTGGGAAGTCAAAAGCTTTTTCTACATTTCTGTGAATCCCTGAGAGGAAGAAGGTGAGTTTAGGAAGATAATAATCTTGTGTAATACATTCTCGTGATCACCCTTATATGTTAAAAACAAAACAAAACCCACTTCAAACAATTCCTGGCATGCTTTGTCAATGTTATCTCAAGTATTTCTCATCCTCCTTGTCATTATCATCACTTCAGGTTCTAAAATTCTGCTTCTAGAAGGAGGAGAAAGGGAAAATCAATCACAATGATTGACGTATACCTCCCACCCTCACCCAACCAGGGGATGAACAACAGAAATGTGGTTGAAGGGAGACAATGGATGGTGAAAGATATGAAAATCATAATAATTTATAATTATCAAGACTTCGTGATGGTGGGAGAGTGGGGAGGGAGGGAAAAAATGAGGAGCTGATACCAAGGGTTCAAGAAAGAAAATGCTTTGAAAATGATGGCAACACATGTACAAAGGTGCTTGATAAAGTGGAAGTATAGATTGTTATAAGAGCTGTAAGAGCCCCAATAAAATGATTTATTAAAAACTAAAAATAAAATTCTGCTTAGATTGAACAAGGTTGATCTACTACTTATCTTACAAAGACTGTCTCATTCCACCCTCACATATACAAATGCTTCAAAAAGCTCATGGGGAAAATTTCATTAACCTTCCCCCCCAACTGTTGTACTGGCATATAATTCACACATCATACAACACAATAATACAATCACATCAAGAGGAGTTTTACAATCCACCACAATCAGTTTTCTCATTCTTATATTCATTGTTAGTAGTGTCCTGTTTCCCCACAACCTCCCCTGCCATGCCCCCAAAGAACCATTAATCCAGTGACTGTCTCTACCGATTTACCTATTCTGGATTTCATATACAGAAAAACATTAAAAAAGCAAACACTAAAGAATCACATAGTAAAACAGATCGAAACATCAACTTTAGAGAGAGTAGATACTGAATTATACATCTAGAAGTTGTGGAGCTGGAGAACATTCTATTGTGTATATTTTTGACACAGAAAAAAATAATTACATGAATGACAATGAGTACACAGAAGAAAGGAATGTTCTAGAATTGAATGTGGTGATGATTGCACACTCTTCTTGTTTGATTGAATTATTGAATTGTATGAAACATGAATGAAGTGCTCATAAAACTTAAGAAAAAGAAAAGAAAGCAAAAATATTAAAACTAAAATAAGTTCCAATGTATCATAAGGAAGATCAAATCATAAGGTCCTAAAATTTAACTTTACTACATTTGCAACAATCTACTTTCCAATGAATTCTGCATGTTAACAAGTCTAGTCACATTCCTGGCCTATGGTCAGAAGGGATTCACCAGGGTCTTACTCCACATATTTCCCCTTCACTTTTTTTTTAATCTAACTGAAATAGTTTTAAAATCTAAAAGTAAAAGGAAATAGAGGAAAGAACTAGGAGGCAAAGGGCACTTATAGAGGTCTAAATACAGGCAAGTGTATATGTAAATATATTCATATATAATGATATGGAAAAGATCTATGTACATGTATTTATATGTTAAGTATTAAGTTATCAGATGGACATTGGGCCTCTACTCAAGTGCTCCCTCAATGCAAGAACACTTTGTTCTAATAATCCAGCCTTCTTGACATTATCACTGAAGACAGAATGGGTACATAAGCAAAAGTAGTGAAGAAAACTGATGGTGCCTGGCTATCAAAAGATATTGCACCTGAGGTCTTAAAGGCTTGAAAGTAAATAAGCAGCCATCTAACTCAGAAGCAACAAAGGCCAAATGAAAGAAGCTCACCAGCTGTGTGATCATGAGGTATTGATGGGCTCAGGTATCAGGCATCAAAGACCCAGAACAAAAAATCATACCAATGTGAATGAGGGGAGTTATGGAGTGGAGACCCAAAGTCCATCTGTAGTTAATTGGACATGCCCCACAAAAGAGCCACAAGGAAGAGATGAGCCAGTCAGGGTGCAGTACAGCACCAAATGAAACAAATAACTTTACTCTAGCTCTTGACTGCTTCCTCTCAACTTTATCATGATCCCAATTCTACCTTGCAAATCTGAGTAGACCAAGGCATGTACACTGATACAGATAAGACCTGTCAATACTGGAATCCAGAACAGATAAACTCCTCAGGACTAATATTGAGAACAAAAATGCCAAGAGGGTCAGGGGAAAGTGGGGGAAAAAAGGGAAACTAGGGCTGAGTCCCGGTGGCGTAGTGGTTGTGCACAGGACTGTGGCCCACTGGGATGGAGGTTCAATTCCAATTCCCAGGAACAAAGGCTGGGCCTCCTTCCACCACCAGGGAAGTGATGCCTAAAAAAAAAAAAAAAAAAAAAAAGGGAAACCAATCACAGTGACTGGCATATAACCCCCTCCCAAGGGGGACTAACAACAAAAAAGTGGGTGAAGGGAGACAGTGTTCCATGTAACACAAGAAAAAAATTATAAATTATCAAGAGTTCAAAAATAAAATAAAATAAAATAAAAAGAGTTCATGGGGGCCGGGAAGGGGAAGGACCTGATACTCAGGTTCAAGTAGAAAGAAAATATTTTGAAAATGATGGCAACATGTGTACAAATGTGCTTGACACAATGGATATGTGGATGGATTATGATAAAAGACATGAGCCCCAAATACAATAAAATAAAAATGAAAGAAACACCAAGAAAAAGTTGTTTTTTTTTAATGATTGGAATTTAGTCCTGAAGACTGATTTTTGACAATGGAAGAAGCTTACATCTCTGTTAGCTTTATTAAAAGAAACAACTTCTCATCTCTCATGAGATCGACAAGCAGTATAATTTTCATTTTGTTAGTTTGATTGCCCTTGGCCCCCTACTGTGTTTTAAATCTATATCTCTTTGGCTACGTGCAGTATGTGTCGTGTTTGCCTGGTCCTTTCTTGAAACATGCTATGGAAATATTTAGTACCCCAACATTTTAAAAAATGGGCATGGCAGCATTAAGAGCACATCACAGCTCTGTGAGAGTAAGGTTTCTGTTTCTGACAGTGCATTTATCTTTCCTTCCAGAGGAAGAAGTTACTCATAATTTACAAATAAAGGAATCATGTCCTCCCTAACATATGGGCCATTACCTCTGTATTTATGGCTATAATTTCATTTGAGAAGTGGTTTTTTGCTATGTTCATGAGATAAGATTAAAGCAACTAAGAAATCTTAAACTCACTGCAGACTATTGATTCCGCTCATAGACAATCTATAGGACAGAAAAGACATGCCCCTTAGGGCTTCTGAAACTGTAACTTGTTGCAAGAGTGGAAAACCACCTTTCTTTCTTTCTTTTTTTTTTTTTTTTTTTGGGCATCACTGCTCTCTGGTGGTGGGAGTAGGAGGCCCAGCCCCACTGCTGGAATTGAACCTCCATTCCAGTGGACCGCAGTCCCGCGCACAACCACTACGCCACCGGGGCTCAGCCGCCTCCTTTTTCTTCTTGGTGGTTTTGAACTGCTGATCTTGCGGTTAGTAGCCCAATGTTAGTAGCCCACTATGCCACCAAGGCTCCTCTACATTAGAGTTGGGAAGGTTTGAAGTCCATCTCTTTTCAGAGGTAAACGATTAAACGTCCAACTAACCAAGGTGCGATGGGAGCAGGAATATCATCCAGGAACAGAAATGGAAAAGTCAACACAGAGAGAAAGCCTTGCCCCAGAGCTTATCCATTGAATTCTGACTTCTAATCTCCCACGGCAAGAAAGTAGTTTTCTGTTTGTTAAAGCCATCCACATGTGGTATTTCTTTCACAGCAATACTAGATGACTGGGACATTGCAGAAGCAATTAAACTCAACAATGTAGATAGTTCTGACATTGCCATACTGGAATATGGCTTGAAAAATGCTGTCTTTTTTGGGATGGAGAGATTACAGTGAGAAAATTTCCTTCAAAATGACAACAAAACAAAAAGTACAGATAAAAATTTTAAAAAACCACATATGCACTGGGATTACAGCAAGGTATTCCCTAAGTTAAAGTTAATGAGAAATGAAATTATGGAGATTCAAAAAGTAATAGAGGAGTTCAGTCACTTGTACAAGCAAGTCAACAAAAGAAATTGTCTTCAACATCAATTTAAGACTTTGGAAAATAGTGAAAATCTAATTAATATTTTGTCTTTGGGTTAGTCTGGGTTGAGTCAAGAAACAAATCCAGGATACTCAATGTGTATAAGAAAGAGCTTTAAGGGCTGAGCCCCGGTGGCATAGTGGTTGTGCGCAGGATTGCAGCCCACTGGGATGGAGGTTCGATTCCAGCTCCACGGAGCAAAGACTGGGCCTCCTACTCCCACCACCTGAGGGCAGTGATGGCCCCCCCCCAAAAAAAAAAGAGCTTTATATAAAAGAGCGATTGTATATTGAGAAAATATCCCAGCCTAGTCCAGATCAAGTCCATAATTCAAATATTAGCCTATATGTCTGATACCAGTCTATAAATTCATTTTCAGGCTCATGCAACATATACAATAAGAAAAGAAAGCAGAAAATATTAAAATTAGAGCAAGTTTCCTGCCAAATGCAGCAAGATCACAGACCAGTGGGTGGAAAGTCTTGTGTATCCAGTGGCGGTGGGAGCATCTCAGTGCAGGTGTGGGTCTCCACCTGGCTCCTCCAGCTCCAGCACTCTGACTCTATCAACTTACTTCCACATGACTTGTCAACAGGAATGTCACAGGGAGACAAGTAGAGTGTCTCTGATCTCCAGTGAGCTATTTATCTCTGTTGCTCCTTCAAATGAGATCATCAAGCTGCTCCCTGATTGACTGGCTAAACTCTACCCGTTCTCTCTTATTATAAGTCTCAAGTTGACACTGGATAATGTAACTACCACAGTCTTGGAAGAAGGTTGACTAGAATGTTCCTTTGAGACAAGGATGGCAAGACTTTGACAGAAACCTTGAACATGTTGCTATGAGAGACCAGTTCCTGGGGAAGGACATGGTGTTTGGTAACGTACATGGGCAGCAAAGGAGAGGAAGGCCTTCAAGGAGATGGATTGGCACCAGGGCTGCAAGAATGAGTTCCAGCATCGGAACAATTGTGAGAATGGCACAGCACCTCCTTTCCCTTGATGCATACTCAGGTCACATTGAGATGAGGCGGAAGTGATGATGTCCTAGCTGGAAGTGAGACCATAGCGCAGCTCCTACTAACTGTGCTCAGGGGCATGGTGCCAGAGAAACGCCAGCAGCCTGAGCGCTGTGTCGTGGGCGCTCCCAGCCATGCCTCCTCCTGGAGACTCCTTGCACCTCTTCAGCTCAAAGATAACATGGTCCTTGCCATGCAGGAAGAAAAGCAGGTCAGTAAACAACTCAGCAGCAAAAAATAGCCCCAGTGATGACTACAATTAAATTTTTAAAGTAATGGAAATTTCCCACAAACTTTTTGAGGCCTCCTTTCACACAACTTTTGCCTGTTCAGTTACTTACAGGTTCAAGCCTCATTGAAAGGAATTACAAGGATCTGTTTGCAAGCATACATAGATGATCCATGTAGAGTTTATCTATCACCACTAATTCCACTTTCCCTATACTGACCCTAGCAACCACTAATAAACTTTGATATCTATAAAAAACAAACAAACAAACAAAACCCCCAACAACCTACACAGGCCAAATAAAGCATGTCAGCTGGTCATGGCTTTAAGTAAGTCTCTGATTTAAATACTAAGAATGAAAATGCTACCAGGGCATAAACCTAATGCCACATGCTTAGAATGGAAAACAGAACATTGAAAAAAAATCATCCTCGTTGTCATCAAGGTGATTGTAACTCATGGTGACCCTATAGGACAGAGTAGAATGTCCCCTTCGGGATTCTGAGACTGTACATCTTTATGGGAGAAAGGCCTCCTATTTCTCCCATGAAACAGCTGGTGGGTTTGAACTGCAGACCTTGCAGTTAGTAGACCACTGTGGCACTGGGACTCCTTCTCAGATCATAGTAAATAAGTAGTTAGTAAATCTATGGAATTGATGAGAGGGAGGCAAGTACAATGCTTTTAAGCACCTACTCAGGCATTATGTTAGGCATTTGATATTATTACTGTATAATTTTGCTTTAATTATGCTTTGAAGGATATGACATATATGGTGAGTTTAGAGAGCTATTCATTGGGCTGCTAACCACAGATTTCAAATTTTGAAACCACGAGTCAATCCACGAAAGAAACACAGTTACAATCTTAGAAACTCACAAGCGCAGTTTTAGTCTTTACTATCGGGTTCTGTGAGTTGGTACTGACTCGATGGCAGTGAGCTTCAGCTTAGTTTGGTGTTATTTTTCTAACTTGTTGCTGTAGCAAATGGTCATAAATTTAATGGTTTAAAATAATATAAATGTATTACCTAACAATTGTGAAAGTTAGAAGGCCAAAATGGGTATCACCAACATCAAGGTTTTTAGCAGAATGATGTCCTTCTGAAGTCTTTAAGAAATGATCTACTTCCTTACCTTTTACAACTTCAGGATATCGCCTACCTTCCTTGTCTCACAGCCCCTTCTTTGATCTTCTAAAACATTAAATCACAGGCAGAGCCATTTTATATCACCTCTCTCTGAAAATCAGTTTTTGCCTCTTTCTTCCACGTTTAA
>PVJH01049888.1:0-10086 GCA_004026705.1 Nesogale talazaci | reverse complement strand
CTCAGAAGACACCAATTGTGGTAGTCAAGGTTTATTGAGCCAACCTGGCCGATGAACACATGGGAGATTAATTGAAGGGTGGAGAGATACATGGCTCAATGAGTCTCCCTTTCTTGTTCTCTGGTCTCTTGTTCTCTGATGGTCAGTGTGCGGCTGCCTTAGCTAGTTCTCTGCCTCAGCTGGCAAGGCTGATGAGACAGCCCTGAGGAAAAGCCACTTGAACCTACCCTGATGCAGCCCTGGGTGCTGGAGAATCCGTGTGGAGAACCCTGCCAGTGCTGAGATGCGCACCTGCTTACTGACTCGGCTTTCTGACTGCAGGCCTGTGTTTTGCCGATTTGAGGAGGACTTTGTAGATTGGTGTCAAATGAACGTATGGGCCTGGACTGGGTTGGGATGCTTTCTTAATGTGCATTTACCTGTTATGTGAAACTCTCTCTTAGAGACATACGAGTTTATGTGAATTTGTTTTCCTAGTCTATCCGGACTAACATACCCATCTTATAAGCCCTTCCATCTAATTTAATGTTCAGGGTTTAATCCTGGCCTTAGTTATAATTGAGATGTGCCAATCAAGCTTTTTTGACAGTGTCCTTTGCCCTCCCATGCCCCCTTTAGAGCTCTGTATCTCAATAAACACTTGGGATGTCTTTCAACCTCATGCTAGTGGCCTCCCTCATCAGAATGATGTGACCGTGTCTTTTTTTTTTTTTAATACTTAACAAATGTTCTCCTTAAATTATATATGAGGTGGGGGTCTCTTTTTTTCTATTTCCCCCAAATTAAACTGTACATGAATTGCTGAGTGGAAAACCAATGTGCTCTGCACACCCACGTTCCCCTCAGCCCGACTCACGATTGTAAAAAGGTGGCAGTGACCTAACTGCCAGCCACGGAGGAGCATGAAGAAACCGTGGCACAGACACATAGTGGATTCCTGTGCTGTGGTAAGAATAACCATGACACACCTCGCCACAGGGATGCGTCCATAAGACATTATGTTGAATGAAATTAGCGTATCACAAGAAGGCATATACTATAGGACACCACAGCTGTAAACTCGTCAGTGAAGGTTTTCAACAGCAAAAGTAACATTCTTTGTTGGTGACCAGCGATGGGAGGAAAGGGGATGGTAGGTCACTGACTACAGGGTAGACAAGTGTCAGCGAGGATGAAGGCAAGGTAGAGGAAGAAGAAGGAATGCAAAAAAAAAATGTTTTTAATGATGGAGTTAGGGAAAGATACTGGGCAGAGTACATGAGTTAAAGACAACAGAGATTAACACTCACTATTACTCATGCAATCCTGCAGTAACAGGGATCCACACCCTGAAAAGAAAGGCAGGCAGTGGGGTATGGGGAAGGAGATGAAATAAGGAAAATCCTAGTGAAGGAGGTTTTTTTAAATTATTTTACTGGAGGTTCGTCCAATTCTTATCACCATCCATCCATCCATCCATCCATCCATCCATCCATCCATGGTGTCATGCACATTTGTATATTTGTTGCCATCATCATTCTCAAAACATTTTCTTCCTATGTGAGCCCGAGGTATAAGCAACTCATTTTTCTCTCCCTCTCTCCCCTCTGATAATTCATAAATTGTTATTACTTTGTCATGTCTTCAGTCAAAAAAGAAGTCCCGTTCACTGCCTCATCTCACATACTTCCTCATTTCCTGGGCACACCTATTCCTCACCCTTTTCCCCTCCTTTACTACAGACGGATCGGGTCTGCACTAGAAATCCCTGCCTATTCTCCTCTGTAACCTTGAGCGCTTCTTAGTGCAGACGAAGTAGAAAAGCTATGCTCACACGCCACTCAGGGCCCAGATTCTTTCAGAACAGGAGTTCCTTGGGGTCACCTAACAATAAATATTTCCTCTTTCAAATTCTCCAAGAGGGCTGCCTGGTCATTCCCCAGTCATGACTTTGCCGTTACAATGAGAGGATACCTACACATCTATACAGACTTGACAAAGGATCTTTGTACACGGATATTGACTTTTGCTGAAAATATATTCCTGAGTGTATTGGAGCAGACACAACCAGACAAAGGTAGGAAAACTTCAACCGGGTTTATCCAAACAGCCCTGGGCCCGGGGGCTCAGGACCACGATCTTGTAGAACACAAAGGTGAGTGGTATCACACACGGAGGCGATGTTCTACAGCTACTTTCATGAGCGGCGTGGGGATCTCCAACACACGTGCGTGGTCAGCTCAAGGGCAATTATTGCTCCCTCTCCATCTGGGGGAAAATGAGCCATGAGAAAGGAAGGCACGTGGGAGGAATTCGTTCCAAGGACCGTGGCCTTGAGACCAGAGGCACAATGCTGCCCAGAGGAAGCACACTGCAAAGTCCTGAACAGAGTGGGAGAGAAATGCGAAACAAAACTCACAATTGTAGATAAGGAGCAGATTGACTGGTCAGATCGAGACTGGCGGAACCTTCTAAGTCACCCTGCAGGTCTGGAATGGGACTCACCCCACGGCTTTGTGTCCAGGCAAAAAGACAGAACCATACGGGGAACAGCAAGACCAGGTGCTATGCCCACCTGCGAACCATCAACTGTTTGAAATCAAAAGGGCAGCAGTTTCACATAAGCTGTAAGGTGACCAGACGTCCCGCTTTTTAACAATTGGTCAATGTCCCATGGTGTTTTAAAATTAAAATAAATATATTACAATACTATTTTTGTGTTCTATGAAAATCTTTGTTGCTCCATACAGACCAAATTTTTAATTAAGAATCTCCCCCCTCCCCTGCTCAATGGTGTCTTGCATAAAATCTGGTCCCTTTAATAAGGGCAAAGTTCAGAAGGGTCAGAAGAGGAAGACTGGAAAGAGAAGACGGGGAGACTGTGACATAATGATGTGACATTGACGGAGGAAACAAAATGTGTACAAATTGTGGCATGTGAAACTGGCATTCTGCTCTGCAGTCACCCAATTCACATGAAAACATGAAAATGATTTGTTCTGTAGACATTCACCCAAATCATAAGAAAAAAAAGAACAAAAGAAGTGAAAAGAAGAGCTACCTGCTTGAGAGGAAAAAAAGGATAAAAACGAATGCATGCGTTAGAATGCTTGGCAGAAAATGAGAGTCATCTGTATCAGAAACACGATAAAAACCTCAATCACAGTATGGCCGTGTCTTTCAAGGCGATGAAGTCTGTGAAGGACTAAAGTGGGCAGGGTGGAGACCAGCACAGAATGTGACAGGCAACGTGGACAATCGTGGGCAAAGTGAATTTCAGGGACAGAAAAAAAGAATTCCTGAGGCTCAAATACCCTAATGTGACATCCGGAGAAAAAGGTGAGGCGTAGAGTGGCCGTCACTCAAGAGTGAAATAACGGGGTCCTTGTTTCGCCTCAGACACTGGGTACAGTGTGGGGCCTATCTGACTTTCAGGAGCCCATCCTAGAGAACGACATCATGCTGAGAGGCTGCTGGGTGCCATCGACAGAGACTAGCAAGGACAACACCATGGCCTTGGAGACCACGCAGTCCTGGATGCCGCTGCTCTTGGGCCTGTGAAATGAGAGGGCCGGTTCTACAGCAAAGGTTTTCTAATCCTGCCCGCAGGAGTGAAGGGCTCTAGGAAGAGGCTTTAGTGACGATGATGGGGAGAGACAGGTACAATGCAAGGGGAAATGCGTCCCAACTTCCAGGGCAGGCATAGCAGAACCACTTCTATTTATTTTTCAACTAAAAAATATATTATTATTATTATTATTATTATTATTTTTAATTTAATCATTTTATTGGGAGCTCATACATCACTTTTCACAATACATAGTTACATATACTATGCCAAGCACCTTCGCATGCCTGCTTCCATTAACATTCTCCAAATATCCGCTTTTCCACTCAGGCCCTTGATATCAGCTTCTCATCCTTTCCCCTCCTCTTCCCCCAGTCCTGATTAGTTTATCAATTATTATTGTTTTGTCATATCTTACACTGTCCGGCATCTCCCCCGCCAACTCCTGATGTCCATCTTCCAGAAGGGAGGCAATCTGAGGATCCCTGCAGTTGGCTCCCTCTCTCCACCCCACTTTCCCTCCACCCACACTTTTATTTTAGAAGTAGTATTACACACAAGATTTTTTTCCCCCAACCCCCGCCCCTCTACACACAAGATTTTACATATAGGAAGGGACCCACTGCTTTGAACAAAAATTCGGGAAACGCCTTTCCCGACTACATAATTCCTTGCTTTGTTCTTTTCCGGGTATCTCATTGTTTCATAGGAATAGTGACGGTGGTGCGAAATGACCCGTGATCGATGTTTACTTTGACTGATTTCACTCAAGGGGCTGCACGCTTCCTGAGAGCACAGACCCTGCATGTGCTCCACCTTCCTGTTCACTCTGTTCACACTGAGTCTGGGTGTCGCCAAGGTTGGGATTCGGCTTCATGGTAGTGGCGTGGGACCCAACCACAGGAGTGGACGCCCTCTTGAAACGCGTGGTGGTACACCACAAAGCTGTGTTTCAACAGTGAACAAGTGCCTTTGAGATCTGAACTTTTTTACGTCCACCTTCCCTTTTCATTTATTCCCTGTAATGTATCTGCTGAAACCTATAGGTGCCAATGGGCTAAAAGGGAGTCGAGCTCATCTGGACTGAATTGCAAATGGATGCAAAGGCGGCTGGCTACCAGACAGGCCGCGTGGGATGGCCTGTCTTGAGTGAAAGGCGTAATGATGACTAAATGATGTGCCCAGGAGCGCCCCTGGACACGCGAGACTCCCCTGTACTAAATCCATCAAGCCCCCTACGCCTGTTAAATCAGTCTTGGCATTTAATTTCTGGGCCGAAAGAATTTAAAAGCCCAAATACATTAGGGAGTTTGCCAGGGGGAAAAAGAACCACAAACCATTTCATTAAAATGTGTATCAAAGTCTCTGCTGAAAAGGCCAGGCGGAGACCTTTGGAGACAGTGCTATGACAGTGAATTATAAATCAGCTACAGACGTCGTCGAGGGACTGCAGGCTCAAGGTGGTGATGGAACACATGTGGAAAGCTCTCTCCTGCCCCAAAGTGAAAGGATGTAAAGACATAAAATCACATGAATTCATGCCTAGCTAGATTCAAGTTTTTTTTTTTTTTTTTTTAAGGGCATCACTGCCCTGGTGGTGGGAGTAGGAGGCCCATTCTTTGCCCTTGTGGAGCTGGAATTGAACCTCCATCCCAGTGGGCCGCAGTCCCGCGCACAACCACTATGCCACCGGGGCTCAGCCTCAAGTTTTTTTTAAAAGGCAGCTTTTTATACCTTTAACAAAAAAAGGAGAAGAAGCCACCCCACAATGAAGCACGTGGGAAGTCACAGTGCTGAGCAAGGGCTATTGCTCAGTTGCCAGAAGCCATGCATGGGACTGCAAGATGCCCTCGAGGAGACAGAAGAATGGAACTGCCAGGGAGCAGAGAAAGCAATGAGGGAACAGTGCACATACATCCTGCGGCATGTACAGGGCAGAGGAACAGCCTTCACAGACTGAAAAAGAACCAAGCAGAGAGTTTACAAGAGCACAGAAAAGCCTTTGCAGGTGAGCTGTTTATAAGACAAGCCGGCTGAGGAAGAAAGATCAACAGACATTAGAAGAAATGTTACAGAATGCGAGTATGGCTGCAGAAGTTTTAAACTCTTATTATTAGAGTTCCAGAAAGACCCAGAAGGCAACAGTACCCGCAAAGACAGCTAATGGCCAAGACTCATTTGGCACCGATGAAAGTCCTCAACCTTGCGAGAGGAACACTCTCAGTGAATGAAAGATTAACTAAAAAGTCTGGATAAAATGCTTATACCTAGATGGGTTACAGTAAAATTCCAGATCATCGATACAGTCAAGAAAGTTCTTCCAGTTACCCAGAAGTAAGAGCTTCCTGAGAAGGTAAGGAGACTCAAACCATCATCTGCAAATAACAGAGGAGTGGTGGTGTCTGAGAAGGAGGAAGAAAATTCTGGCTGGCTTTGAAATAGGGCCAATTACCACATGTAAATCAAGATTTAGAGTACCCGATAACAGTTCACTAAGGAAAAAGAAACAAGAGGTACCCCAATTAAAAAGAAGCAAAACTATGTGAAGATGAGATGGTCTTGTAAACAGAGAACTCTATAAACCCACCAAAAAACTTTCAGTTAATACATGTGTTCAGCAAAGTTGCCGAAAGTATGATCGATACACAAAAATCAGACTAAAACAAAGGGGACCAGCTATCTAAATCAGTGATTCTCAACCTGTGGGTCATGACCCCTTTGGGGGTTGGACGATCCTTTCACAGCAGTCACCCGATTCATAACAGTAGCAAAAGACAGTCATGAAATAACAACAAAAATAATTTTATGGTTGGGGGGTCACCACGACTTGAGCAACCGTACGAAAGGGACACGGCATGACGAAGGTGGAGACCCGCTGCTCTAAAGTGATGTAAAGACACCCACGTTGATGAACCAGGAACTGAAAAGACTGTTAGGATGTCGACAGGATCCAATACGATCCACAGATTCAACCCGATCCCTGTCAAGAGGCCAACAGGTAGTGGGAAAAAAGGACCCAATGCACATGAAATTGCCAAGGAGCCTTGAGCAGCCGCAATGATCTCGAAAATGAACAGATTAAGCGGGAGGACTCACCTGTCCCACTTGTTAATGTGCTAGGAAACTCCCCACTGCTTTGGGGTCAATTCTCACTCACAGTGACCCAATAGGACAGGGCAAAACTGTGGCCCCAGCCCCGTGGTTTTCTGACATGGCAATTCTTCCCGGGAAGAGAAAGCTTCTTCTTTCATCCACAGAGCAGGCGGGGGTTTCAGTTCGCAGCCCAATGTATAAACCGCTACGTGGGGAGGGCTTCTAGAGGAACCATGGGCTCAGCATTTTCATCCCGACTTATATACCTCATAATAGCATGTGCTTACTCTGCGTGCTTTGAGAAAGCTAGCAAGAGCTTTCGGAGAAAACACCCTAGCAAGCTTTGCCAGAGTTCTCCACCACAGCACGCCTGTTCATTGCTCTCAGCAGTAAGGGCCATTCTGGGAGAGTTTCCAGAGGAAGTCTTGAGACACTCAGGTGACAGTCTTCATTTGCCTCCTTCAGGCTTTTTTGTTTCCTGATCTTAAACAAACAGCACCTTTGAAGGCCATCCATTTGTCTCTAGTTAATAACGTGAAACACAGACTACATTGAAAAGGTTTCTAAACCTCAATCCTGGGTCAGAATTGACCAACCGATCCTGAGGCCTTTCTAGGGCAGCTCTCTAAACTGGGGGTTCACTCCCTGCCAAGCCTCACTTCTCAGGCACGCCCCCTCATGTAAAGTAGGTTGAGCTGACCACGGAGCTCTTACTGCCCTCCTGCTCCGGTCTTCAGTGCCACGCGCCCTCGCTTGCCCTCTCATAAAGGTGGCAGAGATGAACACCAATCGATCGAGGTGGTCACAGGAAGTGGAAGCACGCAGACCCAAACAGCAACCTGTTAGACCAGCTCTGGTGATGCTGCAGGTGCAGGGCGTACTGCAGGGCAGTTAGTTTCTCCTTTGGAGAAAGAGGAAGCTTTCTGCTCTTGGAGAGATTGACAGCTGTGGAAACGCTGTATGAGGTCACACTGTCAAAATGGACTTTGCTGCACTGGGTGGGTTTGGGTAATACGTTTCCCATTTTGAAGATAATACAGTTTTGGATCCATTGATACTTTTTTCATTTCCAAGTCATTTTATTGGGGGGCGCATACAACTCTTATCACGATCCATACATACATAAATCGCATGCAGACCACGTTTGCACATCATTGTTGCCATCATCGTTGGTAACTTCCTCCAGTGGACCTACACCAACAAGATGGCGTCCTGGATTCAGGTAGAACCCAAAGCAAAAAGACCCCACTGCTGTCCACTTGATTCTGACTCCTGACACCGCAGGACAGAACAGAATTACTCCATATAGTATACAAGGATGTAAATCTTCCTGGAAGCAGACTGCCCCTCTTCTTTTAAAATCCCATGGAACAGCAATGGGTTCAAACACCAGTTTTTGACTGAGGAGTCTGCTGTCTTGACCACAGTACCACCCGGCCCCCTTTTTCAGAATATAAAGTGAGAGAGTGAAGGTTTATTGTGCCAACCTGGTGGATAAACATACGTGGGATCCATCAAAGAGCAGAGAGATAAATGGCTCGGTGAGCCTCGCCTTTCTTGTTCTCTGACCTCTTGTTTTCTGATGATCAGACCAGGGTGCAGCTGCCTTAGCCAGTTCCCTGCCTCAGCTGGTAAGGTTCACGTCCTGTGAAACATCCCTGAGGAGAAGCCACATGGACCTACCCCAGTGCAGCCCTGGGTGCTGGAGCAGCCGCGTGGAGACCCCTGACAGCACTGAGAGGCTGACACACTCACTGATTCAGCTTTCCTCCTACAGTCGGCGTCATTGCACGTGTTTTGTGAGATGGAGGAGGGCTTTGTAGATCAGTGTCAGACATATGGGCTAGTATTGGACCTGTGGGCTTAGGCCATAACAAGGTTGGGAATGCTTTCTTAATGTACACTTACCCTTTATATAAAACTCTCTCGTGTACACGTGAGTTTATGTGGATGGATTTGTTTCCCTACTTTACCTTGACTAACACATAAAGGTTTACAAATTCAAGTCAGGTCTGGAGCTCCTGATTGAGATAGGTACTTTTTAATTTGGCATTGCTTTCCCACTCTAACAAACAAACAAACTGTGGAATGCTTCTTACTATTTTGCCGTGTGCTGCTGTCATACCTTTCTCCTATTTCTGCCACTGGGACCCACAGCATTCAAAAATCACAAAAACGCAGGAATACAGCTTCCTTCACATTTCCGTCCCATGACTCTTTATACCCATCTCTGATACAGGTGTCTTCGTCATCACTAACGGTTCTCTGAGTCATCACATGGTTCTTCTGAGCACATCATCTTCATTTCCATCCCAATGGTTTGGAAACAATTATTCTCTAATGTTCTTGATGGAAAATTTACCCCAACCCTTTCCCCGTAACATTAGGCCAGATGGCCTTCAATTCCACAATCACTTAATGCATTTTTAAAAAACACTGTACTGTGCTGTAGGTGCAAGTTTACATAGCAAATTCGTTTTCCAATCAATAATTCAGACGCAGAATGCCCGGGGCAATGTGTCAGCCCTCCACAGCCATCTTCTCCCAGGGTTCTCTGCTTCATTCATCGGGCTCTCCGGCCTCTCCCTCTGGGGTTTGGGACAAGTGTTGTCCTATTGGCACTGCATACTTATTTGTTGGGAGGAGAACATTCCTCAAAGAGGTGGATCTTTACTTTACATGTCTCTTTTTTTAGACTATAGTACTATAGTAGCAAAGTGGACCTTGGGCCCTCACCCTGATGCTCCCTCAGTGCAAGAATACTTTGTTATATGAATCTGGTATTCCTCGAGGCTCACTGGCCCAACACGATCACTGAAGTAAAATGGGTGCACAAGCAAATGTGGTGAAGAAAGCTGATGGTGCTCAGCCATCATAGGATGTATCTTCTGGGGTCTTAAAAGCCTGAAGATAAACAATAGACCATTTACTTGGGAAGAGACCACACCCACACAGAAGAAACATAACTGCCAGCGTGGCCATACGGTGGTGGAAGGTCTAGGCAAAACACACATATCACTGTGCTCATTGAGGACATGTGTAGACCCTATGTGTAGCCATAGGAGAAGCTCATTTGCCTGTGCGATCATGAGGTGCTGAAACAATCTGGCATCAGGCATCAAAGAACAAAAACTAAAATCAATGGACTAATTGACTCCCGATATCACTGAAGACAAATGGATACAGAGGCAAACAGAGTAGGAGAAACGATGGTGCCCAGCTACCAAATGATTGAATGTCTGGACTCTCAAAGATTTGGGAGATAATCAAGTCACCATTCAGCACAGAAACAGCAAAGTCCACATGGAAGAAGCACACCAGCATGTGTGATCAAGCGGGGCCGAAGGGAGCAGGTATTGAGCATCAAAGAATAAGAATCTCATCATTACGAATGAGGGGGAGAACAGGATGGGGGCCTAAGGCCCACTGGTGGGTAATTGGTCACC
>PVJH01049887.1:0-10093 GCA_004026705.1 Nesogale talazaci | reverse complement strand
CACTAAGGACAAGGCATAAGTTTGTTTTTCTTCCCTCATTACTGCTCTCGTGGGAATAGGAAGCCCAGCCTTGCTTCTGAAGAGCTGCTGCTGGATTTGAACCGTCAACCCAGTGGTCACAGACCCACACACAACCAAACCACTGTGACAACAGGGCTCAGTTGTTGGGTCACAAATTGAGGCCCAGAAGTCTCCGCAATTATTTTCTCCAACATAAAGAGCATGATTCGATCATTACGCAGAGTGCACAGGGATAATGCAGAGATGCACCAGAGACTCAACTGTGCACTGTCATAGAATAATGTGCTCAGGGCATTTAAAACCGTGCATTGCATTCATGAATGTGTATGTGCCTGTATTTCTTTGTCAACATATTTTAAGTGACAGAGAGTGTGACAAAGACAATCTGTTTCTCACAAAGGAAAATGAGGCACATAGGATGATAATGAGGGGTCTGGATAAGTTTTATTATTTCTCCCCCCAAAAAAGAAAATGCTAGTTCTTCCTTTCAGTCATGCAGTAAGGAGAAAATTCAGAGAAAGAGAAAAAAGAAAAAGGAAAAATTGTCCCTGGGGATGTTGAGAGAAAAGAGAAAAAGCCCTAATTCCATCAGAAAATCCTCCCTGTCACTCATCTGTGTCTGTCTAGGGCTGGCTGGCTGTGCTCAGTGGGCCCTTGCGCGCCCCCTGCTGTCCAGTGTCTCCCCTGCAGGACAGGTTTGTGTCTTGGCTTACACTGACTTGCCCACAGTGTGTGTCCCTTGCACAGTAATACACGGCCATGTCTTCTGCAGTCACGGAGCTCAGCTGCACGAAGAACTGATTCTTTGATGTGTCTCTGGTGATGGAGAGTTGGCTTTGGAAGGACGGGCTATAATTTGTACTACCACTAGTGCATATACGTCCTATCCACTGCAGCCCCTTCCCTGAGGGTTGGCGGATCCAGGCCCAGCAGTAACCAGAGGTGATGGAGTAATCAGAGACAGTGCAGGTGAGGGACAGCGTCTGGGAGGGCTTCACCAGTCCAGGACCCGACTCCTGAAGCTGCACCTCTGACAGGACCCCTGCAAACAAACACAGATGCTCCCTGTCAGTCACTTGAAGACACACCCATCCCTATAGACCCAGGTTGGATGTCTGAATCTCTCACCTTGGGGAACTGTCACCAGGCACAGGAGAACACACAGCAATAACATCTTTAAACCACAGCTCTACATTCCCAAGAGACCCACAGCCCTGTGAGAAAAGAACTGATAGTTTTCCCAGCCTAAGGTTGAAATTTTACCCGAGAGCCTGCAGAATAATTTGCATGTGAGAGAACCCTGACCTTATAAACAGAAAGTGATGGAGAACAGACCCCCCTCTTCCCTCTGAGTCCAATGGAGGGGAGCCCTTTGTTTGAAATCACATGCAATTACTTAGTCTATAGTGAGAGAAGGATGTCCCCAAGAGGTGTGTGGAAAAGGTAAAAGGAAATTCAAGGTTTTCTGAGATCAGTGTCCTCTCCTTCCAGCCCTCATGCACCCTGCCCCCACCTTGGGCTATGTTCTAGAGATAGTAGAAACCATCTATTGGATATTGGACCCCAAGATATATTCAAACCTCACTTTCTCCAAGACCCCCTATCTTTTTCCTACACAATCTGGCACCTCCCAATTTATTCTTCCTAGTGCTTAGCAGTTTTCCTTGTGTGAAAGCAACATCTTTGAGAAGTATGAATACCAGATTAGTCCCAAGAGTTGGGGTTGATAATGTTCCAAAGGTCTAGCTCTTCTATGAAGACATTTAGTTCCAATTTCCGCTCACTCTGCTTTTAAGGCGATCCCTTCATATTTCTAGGGCTTTCTAACCCCTCAACTTCCAACAGGAATTAAAGAAAGTTTGAGGAAGTTATTGACCTGGTGGTGAGTTCTGTTCTGTCAAAATTTCAAGGGTCAGGAAAGGGTAAATCAACTGCTGGGGCCAAATAACAAATTCCACTCCTGGATTTAGAGTTTATTTATGCACATATGACTTGAAGCTTCAGTCAGAATGTTTCCAGTCGGCATTGTCCTCCTAGTAATCTTATGCAGCCAGATTTTTTTCCAACCTCGGGCCACCTGCATCACCAATCCCACCACTCTTACGAGCAATAAAACACACCACAGCCCAGAGCCTGATGACTGACTGCGGTCACCCCCAGTGTAGGTGAAGAGATTCCCGTGCCAGAGGGTCTCAGGGAAGAACGTGCCACCTAGAAAAGCTGGGCCTCAGAAAATACAGTTTTTTAACTCTGTAGCTTCTAAAACATGCAAAATTTTAAATAGAGACATGCCCTGTGCTTGCTGGGATCTCCACAAGAGTGAAAATACCAGTGGATCTTGACTCTGAGTGCAAAGATTCAGTAGAGCAGCAAATGGAAAAGAATCATTTAAAAAAGGATCCAGATAAGAGTAAGAGCCAAGAGCACTATTTTACGTCTTGAAATAAAAGACATGTTCTTGAGGCCCAACAAGCACTCAGTTAAAATTAGATCTGCCCATGCAACGGATCCTCAACATTCAGAGAATTTGCTGAGACACTCTTTGAAATGTCCCTCAAATTGACTCTGGTTTAATTCAAATGTGATAATTTCTGACCAAAGACAGCCTCTCTGTCTGTGCTCTGAACACAGCCCATCACAACTATCATGACCCTCACCTTGGATCTATCTATTCCCTAAACTCAAGCATTGTATAATTTGAGGAAACTTTATATTACTGACTATAGAAGCAGTGACACTATCTCTAAGCATGCCGTTTTAAGGTTCAATCCCCTATTCCTTCCTCCAAACAAAGGTTAAAACATTTTTCCCAGACTTGGAGCTGACACTGCTCATTTCCTGCTTAATGAGAATCTGTATATTTTTACAACAGGCAAACCCAAGCAATGGGTGTTGTTCATGTTGACTTCTTTGGGTCAAAATTTGCTGAAAGGAATAGCAGTTGCTTTGAAATGAAGACAATCACTTTCACTAAAATCCAGTGGTGCTTGCACAGGACTCTGTAGAATTTTTTGTGTGGAGATCATTGAATCAGTTCCCTTTTCAGATGCACCCTCAGTTCACTTCACCAACCCCAACTTCATCAATCTCACCATCTGCTCTGGGTGCTTGTCTGACCAATTTAAGCTGGAGACCCTGATGTACTTGCACACTCATTCAGCTTTCCTCCATCTCTGAATGTGATTCCCAGGATTGTCTCAGGTAATTTCATAGCAGTCGTCATGACACGATTCATCTGCACATCACTTCCCTGACAGGTTTGCTGCACATGTTCTGAATGAGCTCCCAAATTCCCTGTTCAGTGTGCACTCTGAAGAAGCAGCACATTCGGGTTTGATTTACAGTCCCCCATCTCCTGGGGTTAGGCTTGGTCAGTCATTTAATCAAGGTGCACTGCATCTCTCCAAATTCCGAAAGGGAGAAATGATAGAAAATAAAAATGCAGTGATATTTGCTCCAGCTATCTATTTTTGTATACTAAACAGACATGCAACACTGCAGCTTAATTACCAGAACTTTCTGTTTGTTTTGCATTTGTTTCTTGGCTTCCCTTTTTACTCTTTTGATGCACCAATGTCTGATTTTAAGTGGTCACTTTCATCTATGTTGTCTTTGGTCATACTTCCTTTGCTGTGTGTGGTAGTGTATGAACACCCTGCAGTGGGGCACTTACATGTGTCCCTGTTTCCTTATCGATGGTCTCCATAGTTCTGTGGTTTTACAATTAGATCCTTCACCATCTTGTGTTCATTGTTGTCCCTGTGCAGAGGTTGTGGTTGTCTTTCGTTCTTCTGAGGGCAGTGATACAATTGTGCCGACCCTATTGGAGAGAATACTCTTCTTCCTTATAAAGTCCCTGACCTTGGTTGAAGGTCAGTTGCCTGTATGTGGATGGATTATTTATTTTCTATTCTGTTCCATTGGTCAAGATATCAGTCATTGTATGTTTTGACTGCTGTTTTGACTGTTGTCAAACATTTTGAGATTAGTTTGTGTGAGGCACCCTACCTTGCTCGTATTCATTTTGGAGTCCCTTTCTGATCCTGGGACCCTCCAAATGAAGTGAGCAATTTTTTCCCCATTTCTTTAAAGGATTAATTGGGCATTTGGATCAGGACTGCTTTGTACTAAAGATAACGTTAGGTTGTTTTGACATTTCCTTAGTATTAGGTGTCCTTATTCATGAAAATGGCATACTGAGAATGTGAACAGGCTTGCATTGGGAAGGATATACATTCCAGGATCGTGTCATCTTGCTGAACAAGAGAGACAGAAAAAGACACAGAAAGACATGAAAGTACACAGAAAAAGAAAGACACAAAGAGACTTTGGACCTGTGCTGAGTCTGACCTGCATACTTACTACTCAAGATGAGAGTCATACCAAAGGCACATTGTGCTTTGATATATTTTTCTCTACCTAGCAGCCTGCATCACACTAAACGGAAATATGGTGTCATAATTCTGGAATTTTTTTGAAGCCTCTGCTCTCAATCTATCCTTTCAGAAGTGCATGACCAAGTCTTTCTCTTTAGGCATCATTTGGTAAGTTTCAATAACCTGTATATCTAACCAGATTCAAATACTTCACTTTGGCAGCACCTAATCGCTCCATCTTCCCTCATTATCATTTGATCCAAATCCCAAGTCCCCCTGAGTTTCATCTGGACTGTGATCCAGAGGGACACCTGACAGAATCCACTTCCTCTATAAAGGATGGGTTTTTTTTATATCTTAAATAACAATTTCATTATTTTTCTCAGGTATTTTTAAATATTTTTTAAATCATTTTATTGGGGGCTCATACAACATTTTTCACAATATATAAATAAGCATACTCATCAAGCATCCTCACATGTCCACTTCTGTTATAGTTCTCCAATCGTCCACCTTTTCCCTTAAGCCCCTAGTATCGGCTTTTCCATCCCCTCCCCTCTTCCCCTGGTCTCTCCTCCCCACCAACCCTCATTACTTTATACATTGTTATTGTTCTGTCATATCTTACACTGCCCGACCTCTCCCCCAACTCCCTCCTTTGATGCCCATCCTTCAAATAGGAGCTTGTGTATATATCCTTGCTGTTGGTTCCATCTCTCTACCCCCCCCTTCTCTCCACCCTTCCAGTATCTCCAATCTAACCATTGGCCCGAAGGGGCCCATCCATCCTGGTTTCCCCATATCTCCAGCTTCCCTCTATGCTGGTGTGACTTCTCCAGTCCATCTGGATTTGCAAGGTAGAGTTGGGACCTATAGATATGTTCTTAAATTTATTCCCATCTTATAATAGATATTTGTATCTATGAATGGACATACCTATGTTTAGATCTCTGTAATTGCCCTTTGCCTTCTAGCTCTTTCCTCTATTTCCTTCCATCTCCCTCCTGTCCCATCATCATGTTCCACCTTCTTTGGCATTTCATTGTTTTCTCATAGATTCATTGTCCTTGCTTAACCCCGACCTGACCTCTCATACCCTCCTTTCCATCAATTCCTAACCACATATTGTTCCCCCAACCCATCCATGTGTTTGTCCTACCGTCCTTCTCCTCTCCTCTCTCATGCCCCCAGGAATCGTTTGCCCAGTCCTTTTTGTGGCGCAATGGGTCTCCAGAGGAATGTATTCCTCTGAGCATCATATGTCAGCATGGAGCTTGGACCAGCTCTCTTCTTCTTCCTCCCTTCTTTTCTTTGTCCCTGTGGGTGTGGGATGCTGGACCCTCCCTCACCCTGTTCTCTGCCACTCGCACTGCTAGAGATGGAGTCCATCTGACTCTGCTTGTGTCCAGCTCTATAGTTCTCTTTTCTTGCATCCTTCCACGCGTCCACATTGTCCTCATGGTTGGGTGTTTCGTGGTAGGAACTGCTCACCCATTCCGGTTTCTGTGGAGACAAGACCCATACTCCATCCCTGTGGGATTAGTGTCCCATTCCCTCAGTTATCTTATCACTTTTGAACTCCCTTTTAACTCCCCTCCACCCCCCTCATCCTTCCCCCATTACTGTGTTGCATCCAACGTGTACCTCCCTGGGTTTGGTCCTCCTTCCTCCCCTTACCCTATCTCTTGGGCCAGCTAATGTGGTATAAAGGAGTCTTCTTTATTATACTCACCACACTGTTTCTACTTACCTCAGGGGACCCATGCCATACTTATCCTTTTGTGATTGACTGACTTCGCTGCGCATAATTTCCTCTAGTTCTTCCCATGCATAGATGTGTTTCATGTCCTCATCTGAGCTTTTGAGTGAGGCATAGTACTCCATTGTGTATATGTGCCAGAGTTTGTTGATCCATTCATCTACTGATGGAAATTTAGGTTGCTTCCAACTCTTTGAATTGTGAATTGTGCTGCAATAAATATTGGCGTGCATACCACTGGTTGTGGTTTATTTCTTGTCTCTTCTGGATATATACCCAATAGTGGGATAGCTGGATCATAGGGTAGCTCAACTTCCATTTTCTTTAAGTATCGCCAGACTGCTTTCCACAGTGGCTGTACATATTTACACGACCACTAACAATGTAAAAGTGTTCTTATTTTGCCATATCCCCTCCAACATTTGTTGCACTCTGATTTTCTGATCTGGGCTAGCATCAAGGGTGTTAGATGAAATCTCATGGTTGCTTTGATCTGCATTTCTCTGATGGCTAATGAGCGGGAGCATTTTCTCATATGTTCATTGGCCATGTGGACCTCCCCCTAGTGAAGCTTCTTTTCATTTCTTTTTTCCATTTCTTCAAAGGGTTATCTGTTTTCCTCTTCTTGCAGGAAACAAGGGTATTGTAGATTTTTGTAATAAGCCCTTTGTCTGTTGTATCGTTGCTAAAAATCCTCTCCCATTCTGTGGGTTGCCTGGCTACCCTCTTGGTAAAGTCCTTTGATGCACACATGTGTTTTATTCTTAGTAAGTCCCATTTGTCAATTTCAGGTTCCCCTTCATGTGTACCCTGTCCTATTGGAGTTAGTCTTTGTATTCCCTGGGTCAGGTTCTTAGGTTTTCCCTGATTCTCTCACTAATGGTTCTGATGGTTTGTGGTTTTACTTCCAGGTCTGTGATCCACCTCGAGTTTTTTCTTGTGCATGGGGTGAGGTTGAGATCCTGTTTCATTTTTCTACATATAGATTACCATTGTCTCCAGCACCATTTGTTGAAAAGGGCATCACCCTCCCACTTGATACTTTTGGGGCCCTTGTCAAAAATCAGTTGTCTATATGCTAATGGTTTTATTTCTGGGTTTTCTATTCTTTTCCATTGATCTGTGTTTCTGTCATTATGCCAATACCATGCTGTTTTGACCACTGTGGCTTTGTAGTAAGTGTGAAAGTCAGGTAAAGCCAGCCCACCGACTGTGTTCTTATCCTTGAGGAGATCCATGCTAATTCTGAGCTTTTTCCTTCTCCATATGAAGTTGGTGGTTAATTTTTCCAGTTCTCTGAAGAAGGTTGTTGGTACTTGGATCGGGATAGCATTGAACTTATAAAGTGCCCTGGGTAGGATAGACATCTTTATTATATTGAGTCTCCCAATCCATGAGCATGGGATGTTCCTCCATTTGTGGAGGTCACTTTTCGTTTCCTGTAGTAGGGTTTTGTAGTTTTCCCTGTATAGGTCTTTTGTTTTTTTTGGGTCAGGTATATCCCTAGGTACTTCAATTTATTCTTGGCTATTGTGAATGGAACTGCTTTTTTTATCCCCTCTTCTGTGGTCTTGTCAGATGTGTAGAGCAGACCAATCAACTTCTGTTTCTTGATCTTGTATCTTGCCACTCTTCCATATTCCTCTATTGCTGTTAGTACTCCGGATGTGGCGCTCTTGAGATTTGTGATGTAGAGGATCATGTCATCAGTAAATAACGATAATTTGACCTCCTCCTCTCCCATTTGGATACGTTGGATGTCTTTTCGTTGTCTTATGTTATTTGCTAAGACCTCCAGTACTATATTGAATAGTAGTGGGAATAAGGGGCATCTTTGTTTAGTCCCCTTCTTCAGTGGGATTGATTTAGTCTTTACTCCGTTAACTATTAATGTTAGCTGTCGGCTTCTCATAGATAGCTTGTATTAAATTGAGGAACTGTCCTTCTGTTCCTACCTGTCTGAGTGTCTTGATTAGGAAACGGTGCTGGATATTGTCAAGTGCTTTTGCTGCATCTATAGATATTATCATATGGTTCTTATACTTCATCTTATCAATATGATGTATAATATTGATGGATTTAGGGATGTTAAACCATCCCTGCATCTCTGGGATGAATCCTACCTGATCCTGGTGGATTATGCTTTTTATATATTTTTGTATTCTATTGGCCAATATCTTGTTGAAGATTTTTGCATCTATGTTCATTAGTGATATTGATCTATAATTCTCTACTCTTGTGGGATCCTTTACCTCTTTGGGTATCAAAGTTACACTGGCTTCATAAAATGAGTTGGGGAGTTTTCCATCCTTCTCTATACTCTGGAAAACTTTGTGGAGGATTGGTGCCAACTCCTCCCTGAAAGCTTTATAGAATTCCCCAGTGAAGCCATCTGTTCTAGGAGCTTTTTATCTTGGTATATTCTTGATAACCATATCTATCTCTTCTCTTGTTATGGGTTTATTTAGTTCCTTAACCTCTATCCGGGACAATCTAGGGAGGGTTTGTTTTTCTACGTATTTTTCTATATCTTCCAGATTGTTAAACTTGTTGGAGTACAGATCTTCGTAGTACTTTGTGATAATCTGTGTAATTTCATTAGGGTCTGTTGTGATTTCCCCCATTTCATTCTTCATCCTGTCTATTGATGCTTGTTTTTCCTTTCTTTGGTCAGGTTTGCCAGTGGCCTGTCGATTTTATTGATCCTTTCAAAGAACCATCTTTTTGCTGCATTAATCTTTTGCATTTTTTTTTGTCTTCCCAGTGGTTCAACTCTGCCCTAATTTCGATTTTTTTCTTTTCTTTTACTGTTGGAGGAATTATTCTGCTGGCTCTGTTCTAGTTGTTGGAGTTTTTGTGGGAGCGTGTCTGCCATAGGATTCTCCTCCTTTTTCATATATGCTCCTATTGCAATCAGACTGCCTCTGATAACTGCCTTCACAGTATCCCAGAGGTTTTGATAGGAAGTATTCTCATTCTCGTTAATTTCTAGAAATGTTTTGATCTCCCTTCTAATCTGGGTCATTATCCATTCATGCCGCAGAAGTTCGTTATTCATCCTCCAAATGTTTGCCTTTGTTTTACTACTGGTCCTTTTATTAATCTCCAGCTTTGTGGCATGGTGATCAGAGAAGAACGTCTGAATGATCTCTATGTGTTTGAATTTACTTACGCTTGACGTGTCCCAGCACGTGGTCAATTTTTGAAAATGTGCCGTGAGGAATTGAGAAAAATGTGTATTTTTTTGTATTTGGGTGGAAGGTCCTGAATATATCTATCAAACCTAGTTGTCTTATTGTGGTATTTAGTTCTATAGCTTCTTTGCTGAGCCTCTTTCCCAAAGATCTGGTAGAACCCTTATCATCAGTCATCACTCATTCAATAATAAAATCATTCATTACATGTTTAGGAAATGCTTTCATATTCCCAGGACCCATCAGTCCAAAAAGTTCTTCTGCACAACTGCATTTTCTCCAGGTGTCCTAGGCCTTTCATTCTGGACTCACACTATGGATACATCCCACTGTCTGTTATAGCACAGATGGCTAAATATGTGCATCTACCTAAGGATTTCTGATTCAAATTTCTATCCTTTCTTCTGCTCAAGATATTAGAGACTATTCTTAGCTCCTCTTTTCATAAAGACTTTTCAGGTGGGAAAAAGATACATATATTTCTGTTTAAATGAAAACCATAAATGCTTATATCCGTACCTTCCCCCATGCTTCTATCATTATCTTAGTACTTACAGAATCACAAGCATCCACTACCATTGAAATGTCCTTCTCCTTATCAAATGGAAGGTAGTAAGTCATCAAGATTTCCACAGAATTAGCAAGGTGTGGAGTATACAGGCTGATGAAAGCAAGCTGGTGCTGACACAGGAGGAAACACCCTACCTAAGTCTTCTTTCACATCTATACCTCCCTCAAATATT
>PVJH01049886.1:0-10094 GCA_004026705.1 Nesogale talazaci | reverse complement strand
CAACAATCTGAGCAGAACAGAAAGTATTCCAATTTAACTATTGAGCATCATATTACTCCTTCAAATGAATAATATTATTTGTAAATCATTTATTCACTGTTGCTATTGGTATATGCTATTGAGTCTATTGCAACTCATAATGACCACACCGGCAGATGAGGAAAGGTTTTCCAAGACTGTAATTTTCATGGATGCAAACTACCACATCTTTCCTCTGTAGAGACCCTGGTGGGTTCCAATGGTGGTCCTGTCAAAGACCAGGCAAACTCTTTCAACCATGATGTAACTAGATCTTGATTAGTCATGAAATACAATGAAAGGAGTATTACAAAGTAATAAAGTACATGGGCACAACTGAGACAGGAACTTTATAACAAAGGTTCAATGATTCCCATTAATATTTTGAATTATGTAAATTGATAATGAATCATTCAAAATCTATTTTCAGATACAGCTGATTTAGTTACATCTGAAAACAGTAGTGTTTATATTTTTTAATTGAAACCTACACAGTTAGTGTTTGTTGAATTGGGCCAGTTTAAATTCTCTAGCTAGTATGTTTTTCTTATCCAAAAATTCAACACTCAACTTACTTTTTACTATGTACTCGCAAGTATGTGTACACTTTCAAATAGCCTAAAAGAAAGAACTCTTTGCTGCTTTAGTTACACAAAGGAAGGAAATACCACGTAACAGTGTGCATGGCTTATAGGTTGCATAGAGAGAGTGAACTCAAATCAGGTTTTGCACTAAATGGTTTTGGAAACTATAGCCTGAAGTCAAGAGAGAAACTTTATGATTGGATTGTGTATGCCTGTTTACCTTTTCTGCTCCTTTTGTGTCCTGATGGCCCCGCTTTATCCTGGTCATCAATAGGATCACCCCGAGTTACAAACTCGGCTCCAGTTTTGTTCTTTTCTTTTGGTGATAAGGTCATCCTTTCACATTTTGTAGATGTTGAGTGACGTTTTTCTGCTGGTGGTTCAGATGGAGCGTTACCATTAACGTTAGATTTGGCTCACACAGGAAGGATGCAAATTGGAAAACTCTGAAGATAAAACATTCCCTTATGGCAAGGTAAATAATAACATTTAGTGACTAGCTTAGATAAGTACACAAACTCTTGTTTCAGTGAAGTGGTCCCATGCCTCTCTCTCCCTGACAAAAAGTCATGCATGATAGCACCCAGCACATGGCATCTGGTATGCCTCCTCTGTTGAGGGTCAATGTTTGCACTAGATCAGAACAGACTGACCAGCAACTTTCAACACACATGCTCCTGATCTATTTAAGTTTAATAGCAAGTGCCTTGCTTTTCCTCTATGTATTTTTTGGTTTTATGTACCAGGGCTCACACAGATCTTTCAAAAATCTGGGTGGGTGTTTTGAGAGTGATAGTCGCAACAAGTGTGCAAATGTGGCCTGCATGCAATTGATGTATGTATGGAACATGATGGGAGTTTTATGAACCCCCAATAAAATAATTTATGAAAAAGGAAGATCCTGGTATTCAGTAGGTGGCTAACAGAAAGCCACTTATAATCTTTAGCTTGTAGCACTTCAGAGATCCTATGATAGGTCAGAACCTTTAAAGTTCTTCCTATGGTAATCCTTACTGCCTCTTGGACCAAGAGGATCATAGTAGCTATTGCTCATGGACAAGGTGGCCCATCCTGCTGAGATCAGATCAAACCTCTTTGATAAGTAAGCCCCTGGCTGAGGCTAAGGTCTTAAATTCTAGACCAGCAACCTCAGAGCTGGTCCCTATCTCTCATTAGCATACAGGGAAAATTTCTTTGCAGGGTTTGGGACACCCAGTGCTGGAGTTTGAAGCAAAAGAATCATAATCTGGTCTATTGCTTCCTTCTGCTTTATGCCCCAGAGTAGTAGTTTTAAATGACTTTTCCCTTTCCAGCTCTCATATAGGCATTTTGCTAAGAGTCCATAGTTAAGAATCCAGATGCAACAAAACCCTGTGAGGCCTAGAAGTTCTTATATCTGATTCCACTTTTCAAACTCAGGCAGCTCCACAATTGCCCTTACTCATCCTGAGGATGGCCTTTTCTTTCCTTTTGATAACACTAGTCCTGGGTACACTAGCTGGGTCTTGACCCTGGAGACTTGGTTGCCAAGAACTTTAGAACTTATAGTGTATGGGCAGCAGACTGTTTCTGAAAGGCTGAGATCAGGAGGTCATCTCCATACTATAGGACCATGCCCCTCTAGATTAAGGCCAGCTAAGTCCTGACTCAGAGCTTGTCTGAGCAAATGCGGATTGTCTCAGAAGCCCATTGGCAACACGATCTAACAGTTTTGACTGCCCTTGATTTAACTTCTATTCAATGCCAAAACAGACCTAGCACTCCTCACCCAACAGAATGCAAAAAAAGGCATCCTTTAAGTCTAGGATGCTGTACCAATGTGTGGAGCTAGGAATTTCCCCTAAGAGCTTATAGGGGTTTGACACTACGGAATACAGGGGATCACTGCTTCAATTGTTATCCTGAGATATTGGACTAGTTGATAAGGCCAGTCTTTCTTTTTCATTGGTAATATTTTCTTGTTACAGGGTACTTAACAGTGACCAAAAATTTATGTTGAAGGAGCTTTCTAATAAGGGGTTGTCATCTTTTGATTGTTTGGTTTCAAAGGATACTATTGCTGATGGAGAAATTGAGTAGTAACTTTTAGGAAAATTTTTACAGGGATAGTATACTTAACTTTGCCAGGGACTCCCGTGTCCTAAACTTCAGGGTCTTTGGCTCACCTTTGGTTCCTGTGAGGGAATTTGTAACTCTTCCACTATGAAGAGCATTTTGGAAAATTGTAGAGTAGGGGTGCTCACTAGTCAATCGCAAATGTAGTGTAGGTAGATCCCATGGCATTGAAAAAAATGTAAGCCTATCATGAATCCCCTCACCTAATTGATATACAGTGCAGCCAATCAGATGCAGTCCTAGGTGTCAGACACATGCACAAACAACTGTGCTCAGTGCAGTAAAACTGACAAGCTAAGTTATTGTCTATTTTTCCTCTCTTAAATGTAAGAAAGAGTATTAAAATGGCTGGTGTAGCAGAACCAAGTAAAAAGACAAAAATCTATCCATTCCAAATGGGAGATTTTGACACTACAAACTGACATTTCATTAAAGTCCAGAGCGCATGAATAGTTCTGGAACTTACTGGCAGAGGAAAGTACTCAAACATGAGAAAACGTGCTACCTCCTTGACTGCATTATATGGCTCTACTTAGTTTTGTGAGTCAGCCTTTTCCCACATAAAGATCATTAAGTCCAAATACCGTTCCACCATAACTGATGATCATTGGAAAGTGGGCTTCAGACTGTCAGCAACTACTGTCTGGACTGTGCATTCTGACTCATTCCATTCAGTGAACGTCATCAGAGTAAACTCAGGTAATGACTAAAGTCGTACATACTTAATTATGTTGTGTTGTGCAATACAGACTCATGTGGTTCTGCAAGGTACATAAACATACATTGCATATATATAGAATTCTCAATGCATTTATGAATAAATGTAATAAATGAATAATGTTTTGCATTTTTTTAGTTGGTACATCATTTTCACTTCATCATTTTATAAGTAGCTTGCATGCTGAATAAGCACGAGTGCCCCTGTGTTAGAGAAAGAAAATTACTGAGTTGAGCATTGAGTTACATAATGGACACTATCAGGAAATAGCTTTATATTTTTAAAGATTTCTATGTTTTTCATCAATGATAAATCTGATGTATATGTATGAGGGGTCCTAAAAGTAACATACATTCTTATATATATGCCCACATATATACACATACTTTGTACACATATGTTCAAATAATATATTCCAAATAATTGAATATATTTAGTTTTTCATTTGTGAATGCAGTGATATATTTTCAGGATCACAAAGGATTATGTGTATTTACTCCATTGCAAATTCGTATGTTTTTCCTTGTTACATAGCAAATTTATTGGATTCAATAAGGGAATCAGTGACTATTTACATTATTTATACCAACCCCCAGCTCCTTGCCATTGAGTGGATTCTGAGTCAGAGCAATCCTAGAGGGTGGAGGACCACGTGCCCTATGGGTTTCAGACTGTGCTGCTTTATGACCTGCTGAGCATGCAGTTAGCAGCCCAACAGGAAATCCACCAAGTCACTATGGCACCCTGTTTAATGATAGTCTGTATTGTTTGCGTCCTACACTTTTCCTATATTTTGTGTTATGCTTATCCATTTTATAGTAATTAGAAATGGCATATTTATTGAATTTTAAATCATTTTAATAACTCTAACTAAATATAAAATAATATGCTGTAAGATAGTATATTGTTTATTTAGGCAATTACATTTGTTTCCAGAATTGCTTTCTGTTTTCTGCCCCTCACTCCATTAGCGAGGTTGGTGGGTGCTGTTGAGTCAGTGCTTTCTCACGGTGACTCTGTGTAAACAGAAAAATCAGTGATCCCCAGGTCCTGCACCGTCTTCACACCTCTTCCCTGTCTGAGACCCTGTGAGCATCCCCTGACTCTTCCCCTAAGGGAGGGGGTTCCTCTGATTGCTGATACTCCAGGGCCACGGGACAGTCTTCCCGAGGGACTTGACTCCCTGACAACAGGCTCAGACTAGGTGAGAATATCGTCACCTCCATTTCTAACCAGCATTCTGAGATACTCATTTCAAATGTCCTGCTCCTGTAACACTCTTGCCATTTTAGAGGGATCAAAGTTGTCCTTCCAGTGAGTGCTCCCTCGATGAATGATCTCAAAAAGAAGTCCTCCAGTCATTCCAGGCCATTCCATTTTACCTTGTCTCATATGTCAGGGGTCTCCTCATGCCCAGAGCACTTATTTCTGCATAAATAGATACAGTAGGTAACATCATTGCAGCCATGGCATGATAGTAGGAGTAGGAGTCACAACAATTATATTCTGAGCCAGAATTCCTCAGTCAGTCGCTTCTCAGGTTGTCAAGGGAGCAATGCAGAGAGGCAGCGCAGAGGACCTGACCCTGTGCTATTAGATGAATGCACCATTTGAGCTCAGGATATTTATAACCATGAACTGCACCCATGAGTCTGAACATGCCGGTTTTCCCTTTCAATATCAACAGTTTTCCAGTGACAAGTAGGATGAGAATGTATATGGTGTTCTGTTTGTCAAGAAAGAAAAATATGTAATGAAGAATAATGCTCATTTTTACATATCTACTTCAAACAGAGAATGTTAGTTGGTCCTTTCAAACCTGTATTGTGAAGGAGAAAATATACACAGAAAAAAATTAAAAGACAAAACTCTTCCTGGGGATGCGGAGATCTAACAGGGGACGCCTTCATTCCAACAGGACATGCTGTCCCTCATCAGTACCTGTCTAGGGCTGGGTGTCTGTGTTCAGTGTGTCCTGCATGCCCCCTGCTGCTCAATGTCTCCCCTGCAGGGGAGGTTTTTGTCTGGGCTCACACTGATTTCCCCTCACTGTGCTCCTTGCACAATAATACATGGCCGTGTCCTCAGCAGTCACGGAGCTCAGCTGCAGGGGGAACTGGTTCTTCGATGTGTCTCTTGTGATGGATAGTTGACTTTGGAAGGACAGGCTATAACTTGTATCACCATCAGACCATATGAGTCCCATAAACTGCAGCCCCTTCCCCATGGTCTGGTGGATCCAGCTCCATCTGTAACTACTGCTTGTGATGGAGAAACCTGAGACCGTGCAGGTGAGGGACAGCTTCTCGGAGGGTTTCACCAGTCCTGAACCCGACTCCTAAAGCTGCACCTGGGACAGGACTCCTGTAAATAAAAATCACTGGTCTCCAAAGGCTGGGCCTCCTACTCCCACCACCGGAGGGCAGTGATGCCTAAAATAAAAAAAATAAAAAAATAAATAAAAAAAAAATCACTGGTCTCTGTCAGTATCTTGCAGTCAAACCCATCCCAAGATATCACATTATTCTCTGAGACCCTCACCTTGGGGAACTGTCACCAGGCAGAGGAGAACATACAACAATAACATCTTTACCCCACAGCTGTGCTTTCCTAAGGGACCCTGAGCCCTGTCAGAGAGAACTGATACCTTGGGTGCCCAAGGCTGGAATTTTAACCTAGTGCCTGAAGAATGATTTGCATAGGAAGGAGCCATGTTCTTATAAATAAAGGCTCCTTTGTTTTTTCTCAGTCCATTGTAGAGAAATTCTTTTGAGTCCATCTCTGTGTTAGTTTGTATTGAGAGAATACTTGTCTTAGTAGATGTCTGTCAGTGGTCAAAGGGCAGCCCAGCATTTCTTAACCACTGTTCTCTCCCTCCAGGCCATCATTGCTCCTGTCATGACTGGGCTCGCATAGATCCTGTGTGTCAGAGTCTGGGCAGTACAGAGTTCCTTGAAACAATTACGTCCACCCCACAGTGTCTTCATTATGTCACATTCTTCAAATCACATTTCATTTTTATACACTGATGCAACTTAATCAACCTCCTCAAAGTCTTTGGTAGTTTTCCTATGTGATAAATACATGTTTCAAAAGAACTAATACCAGACTGGTCCCAAGTAGTTGGAGATTGATGATGCCTCAGGTATCCACCTCTTCCTTGATGCCATCCAGTGCTGTTTTCATCCCTTGAGTATATTCCTCATGTTTCTGAGCCCTGTAAATTGTTGCAACCTCCAGCAGAAACTCATGAATGCTTGAGGAAATGGATCATGTGGGGAGGGTGCACTTCAGACCATATTCCTAAGGTTAGGCAGCAGTCAGCTTGGACCAGGGGCTGTCCTTCACTTCTGTTCCTATATTTCATTATGCACATATGCCTGAGGTCTCTGGCAGGATGTCTCCAGTAGGGATCTGTCTCCTACTAATGCTCATCAGCCAGGTCTTTCCCCACCTTGGCCATGATCATCACAAATCCCATCGCTCTGACATGTAACATAATCACTACATCCCAGCGCCTGGTGGCTAAGGAAAACCTCAGTGTGAGTATAAGGTGACTCAAGTGCCATTCTGTTTCAGAGAAGTTGCCAATTAGAAAATTGGTTCACACAAAAGAAAAGGTTTTAACTCTCTAGCTTTTTAAAACGCAAGGTTCTGAAGAGAGACCCCTTTGTTTGGCAGAACATGTTCAGAAGAATGCAAATCCAGTCAAGGGTCGTGACTTCACGTGTAGAGATACCTCAGACCAGTGAGGTAAACTAAGGTTTTAGTAAGTTTATTTAATATTTGAGAAAAAGGGTAATTCATTTTGCAAATAATTCACAGCTATGTATTGCCAGAATTTGTGAAAATCAAAGCATTGGAACAATTTCAGGAAAATGTTAATTGGACTTCCTTTCTCTGTCGGGAGCATCATGTTGGTATGAACCCTTTTGTTCTTTCATAGTAATAAAAGAATTGCTGAGAGAGAGGCCAGAACATTCATTTGGCATCGCTGTGCTAATAAAGCATTGACAAGCCCTTCAACGAATAAATTGTATATGATAGATCAACTAGAAAATTCTCATTTTTCCAGGATCATGCACAAATGCCTGTCCTTGTGTTTTCATTATATTTAGACATTACAATAATACCTGTGTTCACAAAAAGTAAAGAAAACTCATTTTTGGTGTCACATCTGCATTTTGCCTCATCTCTATTTGATCTTGTAATTATAAGCTAAATATGTAACTTATTGCTGATGTTCAAGGATGAGTTTAATTATCAATTGCTCTTTGAGTATTGCTTGCTAACCGCAAAGTCATCAGTTCTAAACTATGAACCATTCCAAAGGAGAAACTCCTACTTTCTTAAAGAGTTATTGTCCCAGAAAAATACAGGTGAATTTTTACATAGACCTAAAGGGTTGAACTAAGTCATAATCTACTCAATTAAAGTGAATGAATTTTGAGAGAGAGTAGGTTCATGAAAAAAAAAACATGAAAAATGAAGTTCTTCCAGAAGCCTTTGATGCCCATCTAATGTAATTGTAGATGAATATAATATAAAAGTATGTTTGTATATTATGTATATGTAGACACAAACAAAAAGCTTATTGTAGTAAGCATTTGATTGCTAAATGAAAGGACGGTGTTTCTTAGACATTGGCCACACACTATGAAACAGAAAATTATCATTCTTTCAAAAACCATTATTCTATTCTAACTTATAGCATTGCAATGAGTAGAATTACTAAATTTCAGATTATATCAATACCTGTATATCTGAACATAAAATATAAGCATTTATGTTACATATTGTCACATATACATAGGTATACCCTATGTATGTATATTCATTATTAACCCAATTATGACTGAAGATATACCACTCAATTCAAACTGTCAGCACTTACATTAGGAGATTAAAAAGAGTTTCTTGCATATATATGTATGTATATATGTGTGTGTATGGGGTTGGGTATCAGTAATAATATATATTAACATTTATACCACAATATAGTTTAAATCCGTGTAAGTTATCTTTTGAATATTGGAAACATATTTTGCATATATACACTGATATAAATCTTCCATATTTTATTAACTCACTGACAATTATGGTTGTATCAGAGATTTAAGTTTATGATTTGTTAGACAATTTAGGAGGAAAAATTTATGTTTATTATCTATTGTAATGATGAAATGATAAAAAAAACACCTTTTTACCTGCTTGTTTTTAACAAAAAAATCCTTGACATGACATCCTTGGAAAGATATGCAGTAAATACTATACATGAGATCACCATTCAAATTTCAATTCTTCCTGCATTAAAAGGACCAGGATACTTATATTCCATGGAAAGTCTTCAGTATAGAAAATCATTCAACATCTAGCCTCACTACAGGATAATAAGCAATTTCCGACTCAATGCTGACCAGGTTAGGGAATTTGGAAAAAACAATATACCCACTACAATAGAATTTCTAAAAGGAAACAAATGTTGTAAAAATAAATAATGTAAAATCCTTGGAAATTCTTCAACACTCTTGAAAGATAGGAGAATCTCCAATGAAGCCAAGTCTCATAGCTATAAGCACTGTAGTAAGGCTTTTACTCAATACACCTGCCTCATTCGACTTATGAAAACTCACAGCAGAGAGAAGACTTATAATCGTATGGAATGTGACAAAGCTTTTAGAACTTCAACTCTTAGTAGACATATGGTAACTCACAGTGGCAAGAGACTTTAGAAATGTGAGAAAAAATTTACTAAATACTTATCTATCACTCAACATATAAGAATTCACAGTGGGGGAACTCTGGGAAGATGGCCGCCAGATAGGAAGCCCAAGCCCGGAGCTCCTGGAGATCGGTGAGTGGGGGTGACACGAGGAAGGGTAGGGCTCTCAAATTGGGTTTTGTGACTCCAGGAAAGCTCAGAGCCCTCCTCTGAACCAGGAGCAGGCGCGAACCGCACGCCCGCGCTCCCCACGGACGCCGGCACAGACGCCGCCTGCACAGACGCTGCGGGTTCTTTGTGCCTGTGGGATCCAGGGCACCGCTCTGCGACCCTGAGATCAGGGACCAGCAGTTAATCAGGGCCAGCGCGCAATCGCTGACCAGTCCTCCCCACCCCAAGGTGCCCAGGGGACACTCCACGCAGACCCACACCTCTCGCTCCCCACCCCCAGGGACTCCTGTGTCCCCAGCACAACGGAGGGCCAGCCCCTCCCCCATCCCGGAGGTCCCCGCCCAGGCGCACCTTAAGGGCGCCACCACTGCTCAGGATAAGATGAAGCCATCCCCTAAACCCAAGTCTGCCCTTCTGGGCCACACTTTCTAACAGGAGCAGAAGGAACGCCCGCACTCCCCACAGTTGCTGGCGCTCCTCACAGACACTGCCTGTTCAGGGCGCCTGCCCCAAACCCTGCGACAGAGAGGCCTGGTTTACATTGTCTACTGGGTAAACAGCCAGCCTGTCCTCCCCACCCCAGAGTACTAGAGGATTTTTTCCCACCTATCTGTGGCAAGTGCCCCTAGCCAGGAACAGACCACCCAACTCCCACCCCATCCCCTAAACCCACTCCCCTGCTCAGCTAACACACTCCATCAGATCTGCAAGGCCTAGCTGCAAACAGTTCCTGAGGGAAGCTATAATATAAGACCAGCCTCCTAAA